>UFQX01001062.1:58888-133710 GCA_900497675.1 Arapaima gigas
CCCCCCCCCCCCCACCCCCCCCGCTGAGGGCCCTGGGTTGTCTGTGACTGCCGAAGGTCAGGAGAAGGAGAGAGTGGTTAGTGATCAATAAAGTAGAATCACTTCAGCTCAGTGCTCATGTTGACCACATGCAGCTTATATCCGACTCAGCATACGTGGGACTTTTCATCCCATTTTCCATGTCTCTCTCCTTCTCTTCCCTGCGTCGCACACGTGTGGATTTCGCATTTAATGATTTTTTTGTGACTTTGAGAGCTGGTGACTCACAGTGACTGATGTGTCGAAGGGGGGTATCGACCCACGTGGCTCTTCTGTGTTTTCCTTTATCTGTGTTCCAGAGTTGTACCTTGAAGATTTGCAGCAGCAGACTGTGGATGGTCAGTAGATAAATACAAATAATTATTTGTGCCTGGAGATCTTCCTCATAAATGACCGACCGCTGCCCTCTGTCCCCCTCGGACCCTCCTCGTTTCAGGCTTCGCCTCCGCTGAAGCTGCTGTAGATGCTGGGGTTCAGTCCGCACAGGACCACTCTGCCTCTGTCCACAACGGCGTCCCAAGCACCAGGTCAGTGTCACGGATGTGCTTCTAGCAGAACTGGAGTGTATGGGGCTCAACACGTTGGTCTTTGGGTCTTTCTGACATTCCAGGAGCAACTTGAAAAACAGGCCTCTGTTCAGCTTCACGCCAGGACAGGGCATGGCCACAGAAGGGCAGAGCCAGGTGGGTGGGGCTTTGCATTTGCTGTGTGACGTGGACCCCGTTATCACGTCTCCTTGTTCACTGTTGCATCTTCTTGAAGTTGTGCATGTGTCTTCTGTCTTGGGGGTTAAACATAATACTGAAGGAACCTTTCGGTGAAAGGTGGTTAAAGTTGTGTGTGTGTGTGTGTGTGTGTGTGTGTGTGTGTGTGTGTGAGAGAGAGATGGTGACATTGTGTTTATGAACCCTTTATCTAGACCCAGCTTTCTCCTGACCTGATTCTGTCAAAACCCAAACCATCTTCTGCTGAGGTGAGTTGTGGTCGCTTGAGATGTGACCCATGGGCTCGGACGGACAGAGGTTTGTTGGTCTTTAAGCCCCGGGGTCCATTCTGATTGGACTGTCTGAAGCGTGTGGCACTGCCCTCCCTGCCAGGTGAGCCTGGTTACTGAGCTGAGTCAGTATGGGGCCGAGCTGGACTCCGAGATCCAGGTGCTGGAAAGGAAACTGTCTCAGAAAAAGCAGCGGCGTCAGCAACAGCCGGTCCAGGGTGAGGTACTGAGCCCCTACCATACCGTGCGACTCGGTCCCAGCTGCTCCGACTGCCCCTACTGGAGCTGATCAGGGGCCTGTTTACACTCCAGCCCAGAGCTTCTGGGACTGCGCTGAACGTGGGACTGTGCTCAAACTGACTGTGACTGAAGTACGAAATACGAACCTGAACACAACCCCACCTGACACGTTACCTTCCAGTGTGTGATCTCCCTCACCTTTCACATTCAACTGCCTTCCACTGACCCAGGTCCTAACCTCAGCCTTGGCTGTACAGCCTCAGTTTACACTAAATCACTGTAGTGGAAAAATAGTACCCCCCCCCCCCGGATGGTAGGAGGTTAAACTGCTTACACTTCTCCAAGTTTGTAGAAAAGAATGAGCTAAATCAATAAATGAAGTGATTTACAATATCAAACACGTAGGTTGAAAGAGATTCGACTGCCAATGATTTCACATGAAATTGTTGTGTACACATTGTGGCTTGGGGTGTGTGTATGTGTGTGTCAGCTGACACAGGAATCTGACTTTTCTTCCCAGGTCTGAGTGTGTTTTGCCTCTTCCTAGGGAGACAGGAGGACCGATGCTAGTGAAACACACAGTGCTGGGGGGGCCTCAAAAGGAAGCAGGTGAGTAACTGTGTGTGTGTGTGTGTGTGTGTGTGTGAGAGTGATACAGTACACAGCTCTGCCTAGGTCTCAGTATGAGTGTATTGCTGCAGTTGTGTGGGTGTCACACTGGCTAATGGTTAACCCCCAGCAGACTGGCCATCTACACACCCTCCAGAGGAGAAGGTTGAGCAGCTCCTCCCCAGGCTGGTCTTCTGCTCACCTGCCCCAAGGGAGCAGAACAGCACTACAGCTGACACTCCTGGCATCTCAGCCACTTCCTGCCATTACAGCAGAAATGTGCGGAATGTTTTGAAAGGGCTGAACTCAGAGTTGGGGTTGATTTCCCTATGGACGCTCTGACCAGCGGGTCTGCTGTCCATTTCTGGGTCTAGAATCCGCAGCATCTAAGGACCTCCTCAAAGTGTGGGAAGTGTGACCCTCACCGGACCGTCCCTGTTCCTCAGCTTTGACTGGGACGACAAATCTGGGTTTCAGATCACAGCTTCTGGGGTCATTATCTCCGTTTCCCGTTCCCTCCCTAAGTTCATGTCGCTCAGTGTTTCATGCTGCCACTGCTGGACGTAGGTTTGAATCCCACCTCCTGCTGTAGTGAGGTACTTACACTGAATTCCTAAAGTAAATAAAAATACCCAGTCGTGCAAAAAATCCCTGAGTTGGCTTGAAGAAAAGCTTCAGCACATTTGCTTCTCCTCAGCCATCCTCTACCAGCTGTGATCAGCAATGTTGTCCTCTTGCCTTCAGCAGCCTGCTGCCCAGAGATCGAGAAGGCCTGTGTGTGACATCCATCACTCTGCTGGCAGCAGAGAAGTCACCTGCTACTGGTAAGTTATACATGGTGTTGACTGTAAAACCAGAGAGGTTCAGAAGAGGGCACTTTCACCATAAGCTGGTCGAGGTTTCACTGTTAATGAGGAAAGAAATAAATATGCTTGGGTGCATCGAGGGTGCGCTGGGCCTGGTCTACTGCTCTACAGTGGAGCGGAGCCCCACACACACACACACACACACACACACACACACACACACACACACGACCTAAGGGACGCAGTTAACAACTTACAACATGCCAGTCTTACAGGGTGAGGTTAGTACACTGAGGGTGAATTGAGGGTGAAACTGGGAATTTGAACCCTTGTTTTTCAGTCGCAAGGTGACAGCTTCTAACCACTGTGCCACCTGCTGACCAACATTGAGAGTGCTAAGGTCCCGCAAGTGTGTTGTTCTCATTAGACAGTTTAGCAGAATTTGCCGAAATCCTAACTGTCCTTCAGGTGTTTATGTCCACAAAGTGCGTTTTAAACCCATGTAGCTCTCAGAACCTGACCCTGTTCTCGTGATGCCAGGTGTGTGTTCCATGAAGTCGACTGTGGCCTTTGCAGCGCCCCCTGCAGGCAGCATCTCGGAAGTGGAGATCCAGACCCAGCCTGAGGAGAAGGTGAGAACCCACCCGACGACGTGCTGCAGCACTCCTCCTCCTCTTCCTGTTGCTCATCCTCCTCATTCCTCACTCTCTCTTCCCCCTCCCAGAGTGTTCAGGGAGTTGTGTGTGTGTGTGAGAGAGAGAGAGAGACACTGCATCTCTCTTGATCTGAGCTGCAATTTCCCTGCAAACCGCATATCGGATGACCTGACAGTCAGTGGCTTCTCTGTTTGCACAGATGAGAGCTGCGAGGGCCAAGTTCCACTTCCAGGCGCAGTCGCCCAAGTGAGTTCCAGTGTCCATCTACTTACCCAGAATTCCTCAGGGAGCGCGAGCTGAAGGGCGTGTTTGGTTGTATGGAATTCCTGTACAAAAGGAAATGTCACTTAACGCGCATTCCTGACCCTGGGCCACAGTGGAGGGAAGGGGGAGAGCCACCACTTCACTTCCATCCCTTATTTAGTCACAGCCACATCCCCGTTTACCACTCTGTTAACTTTAGTCCCGACTCACTCGCATGCCCTGTTGGGCTGCGGTTGTGGTCACCGGTCGAAGACCTGGCGTCACGGTTTCAGGTGGCTTGGTGTGACCCCTGACCTTTGACCCTCTGGACACTCCCCCAGGGAGCTGACCTTACAGAAGGGGGACGTGGTCTACGTTCACCGACAAGTGGACGAGAACTGGTTCCAGGGAGAGCACCGTGGGAGGGCAGGGCTATTCCCAGCCAGCTACGTGGAGGTGACCAGCCTGTCCTCTGCAAGGGGTCACCGTTAATCTTCACAAACCATGACCAGCATCACAACTTCTCTGCGGTGCCACTGGTGGTCCAGTGGGTGACGGTCCTCTGTCCTGTAGCACAGGAACGCGGGATGTTGGTGCTGGGGGTTTATTTAAAGAGAGGTGGAGAACATGCAGCCGCGATTGCATGGAGGTTGCCACTCACCATGGTAACCCTGCATCCCTGCCCATCCTCCTTTCTCCGTGCAGATCCTCCATCCGTCGGAGAACGCTGTGCCTTCCAAGGTGCCCGACGTGCAGGTGCTGGAGTACGGCGAGGCAGTGGCCCTCTATAACTTCACTGCAGACCTGCCTGTGGAGCTGCCCCTCCGAAAGGTCAGGGCCATTGCCCCCCCCCCCCTTTGCCGGTGGTCTGTGTTCACTCTAGAGGACATTTGCTTTTCATCCTCATATCCCTGCTATCCGGTTCTAATTTGTTCTTGAAAACTGACCAAATAATGAAAAACCACATAAAATGAGCAATTTTGTTATTTCTTATAGGGAAAATGTTCCAAATTTGCCCCAAAATCATCCTAAATGGTGCCTGAAATAAAGGAAAAGTCGTGTAACGTAGAGTGAATAACAATAACAATGTGGTTTTGCTGTTTTTGTGTTTTGTTCTAGGAAAATAACAAATTTCTTCTTTCCACTGCTCCCGCAAAGCTTCTTTGAGATGTGTGTGTGTGTGTGTGTGTGTGTGTGTGTGTGGTGGTAATGCTTATTTTTAAGTCTACAATTAGAATGGAGGTTAGAACAATGGGTTTTATTTTTTTAAATTGAATTATTTTTTTATGTTTGTAACCTTTTCCATACTGTTTGAATAAATGAGGTAAACAGAGATGTTTTCTACCCTTTCTGCATCTGCAGACCAGGACGGAGCTATGCGCAGAAACGTGAATGGGATGAGTCTGGTTTAAGTCTTGCGACGAATGTGCGAGGATGAGTTTGAGGGATGCAGAGTCTGTATGTCGCACTTGAATGAAAGAATGACCTCGTGGGAAGGGCTTGGAGAACTTGCTAGAAATGGTTTGCTGCTTCTCGGGGAGAAGAGTCGCAGTATTTGTGTATCTGTCGATTTAGGGGAGTTGAGTTTCCTGAAATGCTCGTTGTTTTGTCTTGCTGAAGGTGGGTTTTATTGTTAAAAGTTCGTGCTGCGAAGCATCTTGCTAACGTGACCCGTTGCCGTGTCCCAGGGGGAGCGGGTTTGTGTGCTGCGGTGTGTGGACGAACACTGGCTGGAAGGTCGGCTCCCTGCTTCTGGCCGCATTGGAATCTTCCCCATCAGCTACGTCCAGGTCATCAAGATGCCCCGCACCGTGTCTTTCGGGGACAGCCCCGGTTCGCCCTCCTCGGTTTCCTCGAGTCCCCTGAGCCCCGGGGGGTCTCGCCGCTCCCCAGAGCCGTCTTGCTCACCTTCACAAAAACGCCCCCCCTTCCTGGGAGGAACAGCAGCCGTCCCGCCCGCGTCGCCGCGGTCTTACCCCCCCTTACCCCTGGCTGAGCCGCACACGAAGCTTGTCCTCACCTGCGAACCCTCCAGCCATGTGCCTGACCCCTCCCCCGGCCCCACCTCCCACGCCATGCAGACCGGAGTCCCGACCCATCACCTTATGAAGAAGGAGGAGGGATTCAATGTGGCTCAGAACCCAGCAGCAGCTGCAGGGAGGTCAACGTCGCTGGCCCAGGTCTGCTGGTGCCCCTCGGGGGCCGTCCGCTACCCCCACAGCACAGTTACTGCCAGCAAATTGTTTTCTTAATTTTAATGACATTTTAGCTGCTCTGTTTTATAAAGTTCCTCCCTGTCTTTTGTCTCCATCGTGTTAGGAAACGTGAGCTGAAGTTTCCTCCTGTCTTTTTCAGAGCGGCTTTCCCTCTGCCATTCAACCTGCGGCTCACGGAAAGGCTCCCCCCACAAAACAGGAGCCCACCAATGAGGGCCTCCCGATGCTCCACCAGCAGCTGTGAGTGGGTGTCGCCGTTAGTTGTTGATCTCAAATGGACACCAAGGGAGAAGGTTGAGCTGCTGCAAAACGACCCCGATGCCCCCTGCAGTGAGACGCGCTGAACGCTCTCATCCCTGCAGGTACAAAGCGGTGTACAACTACGCCCCTCAGAATGGCGACGAGCTGGAGCTGCAGCAGGGAGACCTTGTCCACGTCCTGGAGAAGTGCGAAGATGGCTGGTTTGTTGGTAAGGTGTCACTTGAGGCTGGGCAGAGGGGGCACCTGTCCCACTGTAGCCCTCTGCTGATGGCTGCCAGACACTGCAGGCCAGAGGTGTAGCCAGGGGGCCACTGCTCGCAGAAGATCCGCTGAATGTGTTCGTAACTTGTCACCCCTCTGACAGGGTCATCTGTCCGGACCGGACTGTTTGGGACATTTCCAGGAAATTATGTAACCCAAGTCTAAGTTCTTCTCCTGCTCCAAATTGAGCAACTTTCTTCAATCATCTTGTGGAAATTTCTGGACCAGAAGGATTCATGAACCACCTGGATGGGGAGGTTCCCTCATCACTGATGTAACATCTCGCCCAGACCACGGAGCCAAGAATCGTTGTGTGTCAAGTCAAATTCCAGGTTTTGCTTTTCCTACCAGGAGCAAGTGTGGATAGGAGCTGTGAAGTATGGTAGAAGTCCACCCACAAGCATCTGCTAATATACCACGTTTTCACCATGGTTGATGCCCGCATGAGGCCTTGGTCTGTCAGGGCTTCCACATTTGCCCTCTGTGGTCTTTCTCCTGCTGCTCCGCCCACCAGTCCATCACCCACCTCATGTCCTCATTCGTATTTAACGATCTGCTTCTGTTGCTCCCGCTCATATAATCCGGTTCATCACACAAACATCTCGCATCAGGACGGAAACGGACCCTAAACTGGTTCGACTCGGGCACACTTTTCACTCCCGTCATTTCCAGACTCCAGTGTCTTCACTGGACTGTGTGCATGAAACATTCATCAGTCTCCTCTTCCCGATGCTGTCGGACCTCCTCTGAAGTTCACGCAGGCTTTCATGTTGTTCTTGTGCGTTTTTCTGCGTCTTGACTGTAAACACAATGCGGCCGATTGTTATCAGAACCGAATAAATGCTGATCGTAGTCAGAAGATCTTGTTTTTATTTACAGACAAACAGGGTCTGCATGTGAAGGTGTGGTTGTGGGTTTTGAAATACAGTGATTTTTAAACACGACAACAGGACTGTGTCCCCATCGCTGACACACACACGGAATAACGGGAAGTCGGTCGGTTAGTCTTCACCGTTTCCCCGCGTCCCGGATTGACCCCAGGCAGGAGACTAGTTTGTGTATAGTGGTAGAAAGAGACTGGTAAACAGACAATAGTTGAGGGAGACTAGTATAGAAGCATCTGTGCAGAGTAGGAGAAGAATACTAGTGTCCAGTCTGTCTCTACTAGTTTAGAGAGATTAGTATGCAGAGCCTGGGGGAGGGAGACTAGTATAGAGATTAGAGAGCCTTTATTGCGCGTGGTCTCTCATGGGGGGGCGGAGGGGCGCTAAACTGATAAACACCGAGTTACACACGCGAAGCTGCTGCTGTCAGCGGCGGTCACGTTTATTTAAACAAGAAAAATAAAACAAACTTGTGCTGAGAACATGACCGTTAATAGTGTTATTGTAGTAAACAAGGGTTTCACATCTCACACACACACACACACACACACTCTCTGTTCCAGTGTCGCGCTGGGCTCTGCAGGTGGCGCCCTCAGGACGCGTCGTCTTCTCCTGACCCGCTTCTTGCGATCTTCTCACAAACTTCGCGTTGCTCCATATGTGACGCAGACTTCTACTTGCTGCACAGCGAAGCCCAGGAGCTGCGTGACCGCCCGACCCCCCTCGTGTGACGAGAGGTGTCGGTGCTCCCGGACGGTCACCGTTGGTCACTCGGACGGCAGAACCTCGGAGGCGGTGATCGCTGCTCGTCACCGTGTTAAAAGGCGCGGAGAAGGAGGAGCGCGTGAAGATCGAGGTCCAGCAGCTCCGTGTCCTCCGTCCTCCTGCGCACATCTAGCGAGACAGCGAGACGTCTGTCTTCTCGGTAGGTCCCCGGGTCTCCTGATGCTTCCACACGTTCCTCTGTGATGTTCCGAGCGCAAGTTTGATGGTCCAGCAGCAGCCTGGAAGCTCCTGGAAGCCGCTGTGTCGGACGAGTCTGAGCGCGTCTTCTGACGACCCCACAGGGTCTCCCCAGGTTCTTCACCAGGCTCTTCACTTCGCCTTCAGATCTTCCCTTCCGACGTTTGTTGTTCATGTTCTTTTTTTGTATTAATAGTCACCGTTGATGTTGAGCTGGAGCTGCAGCACAAACAGATCATAGTAATAATATCAACAGTGGCGTCACAGTAAACATCACGCAGGACGGTGGGGAAATTGTGCCCCTCTGACAGGTTCCAGTCTTCACTGTTTTACCCTTCTTCTGTTGAATATGTCTGACTCCCTGTGCTGCTTCCTATAAATATCATTTAAGTCACTTCCACTGATGTGACACTTTTCACCGCGGTGATTCACAGTGTGAGGTTTCCACACCTCTTTTACCCACGGTAGTTCTTACCGTGTCCACTCAGGGTAAAGTACCTTGCTCAGGAGGTGGGGTTCGAACCTGGGGGGGGTCTGGGGACGACCCAGAGTGGTCATGGCAGCAGCTCTGTCTTCCTCAGAGGCTCAGCGTCGCAAACCACCTTTACCCCCCATTGGGACATTTACTCCGTTTTTACAGCAGGGCTTCTTACACCACCGGGCTGAGGACTGGTGGGGGGTGACGGGGGGTAAAGAGAGAGTCTGGATTTTTTAAGTGATCTATTTAGCGCTTGTTATACTATAATGACTGTATACTTATTATATAATGATATAAATAGATAAATAACCACATAAATAACCACATCGAAGCGCCTGCTACCCCAGGAGAACACGGGGGGTGAGGGGGGTTCTAGCTGGTGTATAAACAGTAAACATTCATTTCGGGTTAAACAAACACATCATTAACTCATCATTAGTTTCATGAGCATCACTGACGCCCCATGTTTAAAGCCCCCCAGTGGTGTCACCATCAGCTGGTTCACATTGTGGTTCATCTGCGTCAGGTGGGGATGGAACCTGCAGCCGGCCGGCGCAGTCGCTCATCTCGTCCCGGGGGGTCACTGCCGTCAGCGGTCAGGGTGCGTGACCGTAGGCTTGGGTGGGGGTCTGTTCATAAGTCTGGACTCACTTCAACCACGGCGTTGCCGTAAGGGGAACCTCAGCGAACCGGCTCCTCTCACCTCGTTTCCAGGTCAGCTTTTCTTCAGATATAAATAAAAAATAAAACTATTTATATAACATAGTGGAATTTAAAAGGAGTGAAAATAAAAATGACTGCTGACAGGAGCTGTAAACACTGCAGCAGTGAGGTGAACTAAGGCGGCTCCACCCTCCCGTTCGGTTGTGCTCTTCACTGCCATCTGCTGGCTCAGCTGTACACAGACGTTCCGGGAAATAAGTGGGGAAAAATGAAATTAAAATGCGCTGAACAAAGTTTATCGTTTCAGAAATTCACACGTTGACAGTTTGTAGCATGAGGGGCAGAACGGGGGAGTGTCACACGTGCAGGATCCATCAGTTCTGCCACCCCCAGGGGGGGCCATGGTAGATGCTGACCATGATGACCATCCTGACGGCCGCCTCAGATCCTGCCGCAGCTAAAAGGAGAAGAACGCATCCAAAGGCAGATATCGTGAAGTGTGAAACACATCGGTGTCGCTCTGTTTCCTGGCCACTGCTGTAGCTGCTCTTTCTGCCCACAGTCCGGAGATGTGTGTTTCGGCTGAATCGGTTGCTCCGGTGGGTGAATTGGTATCCAGCACTGGAGGAAGGTGAATAACTGACCCTCTGTCTGCTTGTGTCCCTGTAGAGGAGCTGGCGAGTGGTGGACTGCAGCCACATGATGGCGCTCACGGTGACTCTGACCGGCCCGCCGCCCTGGGGCTTCAGGGTGTCCGGTGGGAGGGACTTCAAAAAGCCGCTGACTGTCTCCAAGGTGAGGCCTACCCCCCGGTGTGGGGCGTCGCCGCCCTCCGCTGCCTCCTTCCTGCCCAGGAAGCGAGTGATTACACCGCAGGCAGAGGGGGAGGTGCCGGGCTTTCGCTTGCTTTCGTCTTGACGCACGTCTGAAGGAGCAGGAACAGGAACGGGAGCAGGAGAGCGGACGTCTGGGAGGGCAGACCCCTGTCCTCATGCGATCCCTCGATCGCCTTCCGTGTGGGTACTGTGTGGCACGACAGGATAAAAATCCGTTCCCTCGGTTTTCTGGGGAGGGAGGCGGGGCGTGATTGAGAAAGCCGATCACCGTGGCAACGGCCAATTAGCGCTCATTCAGACCCACATATTCTGGCAGCTTCTGCGTTTCGTTTCTGTCCAAACCAGAGAGACTTGCTGTCGCCTGGGATCCCCGTCTGCTCTGCATTTTCCACTGGCACGTGTGGGCCAGGCGTAAGGGGCGGGGCTTGGAGAGCAGCCTTTGGTGGCAGTTGCACTGCCACTCGGGGTGGGGCTTACGGCAGCACTGAGGTGCCCCCTGAGGTGGGGGGCTGGGGGTCTGGTTTTTTTTACTTGTTTGTGTATAATTCCTGTCTGCTTGTTGGTTTGTTGATGGGTGTCTCTGTCCCCCCCCCCCAAACACGCCCCTCCGCGTACTTGCACAGGTGACCGGGGGCAGCAAGGCGGAGCTGGCCAACCTGCGCCCCGATGACATCATTCTGGAGATTAACGGGGAGACTGTGAGTGAGATGCTCAACGCAGAGGCGCAGAACAAGATCAGGAGCTCCGGGGGGCGGCTACAGCTGCTGGTGGCCAGGTGGGGGGGTGCCGTCTCTGCCCTCATGGGTTTCATCCTTCACTTCAATATTCCGCCTCATCCAAACAGCTGTTCTAAAAGTTTCCGAGTGGGAGGGGCCAGTGGGCCGTCCCACCCAGAGATGTTTCTCCAGGCTTGTGCCGCCATTCGTCCCCTTCCCTGGGATGTCGAGGATCAGTGTGAGACAAATGTGTAAGTGAGGGTACAGCCTGGAACACAAAAACAGACCCTCATTTGGTGCCCATCAGTGCAGCCCTCTGATTGGCTCCTTCAGCCCTGATGTCGCAGTGGGCGGGGCCAAGAGAACCATATTCGACACAATGGCTTCTGTGTTGTTCTGAGGTCATCCATTGTCTTAGCAGCCCCTGGGCTCCCATTGTCCCTTTTCTGTTGACTTTGATGTCACGATCCCCGTTCCCTGTGAACCCCCCCCCCCCCCCCCCCCCCACCAGAGCTACAGGTGTGAGCCCCCCCCCCCCGCCTGGCAGGGCCTCGCGNGAACCCCCCCCCCCCCCACCGACCCAAAGAAAAACACCGACATCATCCAGCACCTGCAGTTAGAAATGGATCGAGGGTCCGCAGCTCAGGTGTTCAGATGTCTGCCAGGTTCTGGGAAATAAGTGAGAAATGGTCCAGATCTTTCTACTGGCCTCCTTAAGCTTTCTCTTTAATCGGCTGTTTTATATTAATATATTAACATATTTATATATTATATATGTTTTTATATTAATATAACGTGTTTTGTACGTTTATATGTTGCTTGTTGGAAGTCCTGCTTGGCTCAGGACTTTGAGAAGAATGTTAAAATAGGGGATTTCTGCTCTGTTATGTTCTGACGGTGTAAAATGTGAGGCTGGCGGTTAGCGTGAGGGGCTGTGCAGCACGTCACGGCAGTAAGGTGAGGACCGCCTGACACCCCCCCCCCAGGCACCACGGTACTGCAGCGTATGGTAGCGCTGAGCTGTCAGAAGGGAAGGACAGATGGTGTGAGATGAACAAATTTACAATCATTTACCCATTTGTACAGCTGGGTAATTTTAACTGCTGGGGGTGGGGGGGACTGGGGTCCGTTGACCACAAGGAGACACCTTTAACCAGTGCGACTGAGGCAGAACGTGGTGGACCTGGTTATAAATGTTTGCACCTCCAGGGATCTGCTTCTGGAACCATCGGAGACACCTTTAACCAGTGCGACTGAGGCAGAACGTGGTGGACCTGGTTATAAATGTTTGCACCTCCAGGGATCTGCTTCTGGAACCGTCAGTTAGATGGTTTCTTGCAGAACAATAACATTTTGGTGCTCATATTGGCACTTAGTGGTTAGTCAGTTGTGCCAATAAACGTGTCTAAAGCCTGACGTTTAACGGCGGAGACTTTCACCACGTCTGCTAGTTCTGCTTGTGGTTCTCGCCAGGTTAAATAAGCCCGGTTCACCGGGGTGCTGCTTGGGATTTGATCTTGTCAGGATCTGAGAGTCGCTGCCCTCCATGTCTCCGCCTCCCACAGGCCAGAACCGCCCACCTCCAAACAGACCAATGGGATCAATCCGCCTGAGCGGCCGCCCTGCCTCTTTCAGGTCAGTTGTTATTTCAAATGAACCGACGCTGATGACCTGGGTTTGATGGCTAGTTAGTTCACTGGTTAGTGGTGATGATCTCCTCACTGGAGAGCTACCGCGTTTTATAGGCTTACAGTACCTTTGACCTGGAGTCTGTTGGGAAAATTCATCACGATGTTTTTGTTCTTCCCCCCAAACTGCAAACCAGGATGTGGACCAGACTCCCATTGAGCAGCTGGACTCTAACCCAGCTTCCCAGTTGCCTGCACTCTGTTCTTCAGAGCCGTCCGCCACCCCCTTGGGAGCCCTGGGCCTCCAAGCAACTGCTGTGGCCAAGAGGTAACTGCTGCCCCTCAGATCTCCATCTCCGTGGTGGTGAAGGTGACTCTGGGTTCATGAGCAGAATGACTTTCTAGCCTCCACATCCAGTTGTGTTTGTAGGTTGAGGAGGAGAAATGAGCAAAGAACACATGAGGCAGATTCTCAGTGCTTGTTCTGTTCCACCTGGTTCTCCAGCATCCATCCTCAGCCCTGGTCCGCAGTGGAGAAGCCCCCCAGCCCCAGGGGGTCCAAGCCCATTTCCCAGGTACGCTGTTGCCTGATCTTCACCTTTCCCTCCGTCTGTCCCCGACTCCACTTCCACCTGCTCTCACAACCTCCCCCCACTTGTCCATTTCACCCGTTCACCTGTAGCGTAGATCCACCTGCTTTTTCCACAACGTTTTCTTCACCCCCCCCCACGTCCTCCTTGACAGCACATCCTCCTCACTCTGTAACATCTTCCTCCTTAAACCTGGTTTTTCTAGTAGATGCAAATATTTTGACTTTCATTCTTGTTTAGGTGTCTTTCTTGGAACCATGTTGGAGACATAATGAAGTCAGATTGAACTTGGAGAAACTCTTGGGTTTTTAACCCCTTTTGTTGGCCATGTCTTCTAGCTGCTGTTTGTCAATTTTCTTGTAGAAAAATGCTCTTCTTAAGAGATGCTGGGCAAAGAGTCACTGTGTTTGTAGTACTTCTTCATCATTGGACCTCCAAGGTCCTTCTGAGGAGAGAACAAGCTGACCTCTGGTGTCCCCCTGAAGGCATCTTCAGTGTTTTTGTGACACTTGTGTGGGAGGTGACCTAAAAAGGCCTGCAAAGAATTTGCCATCATGTCCAAGGAGTCTATGATCTAGAGTTTGGAAAGCTTGTTTTGAGACTTCGCATCTCGTGACCTTCGCTTCCAGTAGTCTGACTAGAAACAGACCAGCTGATGTGGAGAGGAGGCAGGTTTAGTGAGAATCACCTTGTTTTGATGGTGTAAATAAAGGACGTCTGGAGCGACGGTTTGTGAAAAATTCTTCTGGAGATGTTTCAGCTCTGACACGAAGATGTGTTTCGGTGCCCTCGTTTTGTTTGTGTTGGTTTTTTGGCCGCCCGCGTCACAGGAACCGCTGGGACGCCTGTCCACTGCTCCAAGACCAAAGGAAGAGGAAGTCGGAACAGTATAAGAATGCTTTGAACAGTAAATGCCTTTGCGAAGCGCAAAGACCCGTCTGAACGTCCAGCTGTACAGGGAAGCAAACATCTCAGACGCAGCTGGAAGGAATTATCCCGGCGTTCTTTTTTTCAGGAGCTAATTTATGCCTCAACGTCCAACTCCCATCAGAATCAGATGGCAGCGGCAACAGGAATGAAGCCAGAAACGGCACTAATGAACTGGACGAAACCCAGACGCTTCCTCCACCCCCGACCCAGTTCGAGCGCAACCCTCCACTCTGGGAGTTAAGGTCATGCGACTCAGCTTCTGCAATGTCGTGTGATGCTTCGTGTTTGAGACTCACCAGATTGATCTTCTATAAATGTTTTTGAAGAGGAACTCGGTGGACAGACGCAGCGGAGCTCGGAGGTCATCAGCATGCATGCAAAGTATGTGGGAGGCACATGTTCAGCAGCTGTTGTGGGGAACGCAGACCATCCTCCAGGACACCAGCACTTACGTTCACACATTCAGGTCCTCACCCAATCAGCATCCCTGGCCTTCTCCTCAGTCAAACCCCATCACCTCTGCAACACTCAGCCATCAGCACTCTAGATGCACCCCATAACCTAACTATGACTCGCCCATCCAAACCCATCATCTTCTTCTTCACGCCCCTTCATCAATCGTCATCTCCCAGTCTCATCCCATCAACTCTTCATCGCTCACCCATCAACACTCCATCATCTCCTTGTTCACATCCCTTCATCTCCCATTCATTGACTCATCAACACTCCAGTCCCACATAATCATCTCCCCATGAGTCATCCATCTGCATGCCAACATCTTTTCATCCTCACCTCTTCACCAGGCATCAGCCCCATCATCCCCCCATCACTCACTCCTCCAGATCCCATCATCTTCTCATTCACGCCTTATCATATGCCATCATCTCCCCATCACACATCATCACGTCCCTCCTCGTGAAACCCTGAACTGCTCCTGGGCCACACTGCCACTTTGCTTTGACAGCTCAAAGTTTTGCTTCTCTGTAGGCAGGTTCATTCTCCTGGATGTCTGGATAGTCAACAGAAAGTCCACAGAAGCCCACCCTCCCAGCTCTTCTGTCTTCTCTGAAACTTTCCACTAAGCTGGACACATTCAACCAGCCAGACTGCAAGATTGGTTTATTTTTCCAGCTTCTGAGGTAGAAAACCAGGGTTCCATCCATCCATCCATCCATCCATCCATCCATCCATCCATCCATCCATCCACCCATCCAGAGTTTTGCAGCCTTGTCTGACTCAACTGGTTCACAGCGACTGCCTGCTGTTGGCTGTCAGACGGGGATTTACACATCGGTGTTGGTCTGTCCCGTCACTGTGTCTCCATAAATATCTCATTGTTTCACTCTACTGACCCCAGTTCAGGAACTAGAGTTTAGTGTCATGGTGTCAACTTTCAGCTCCCAGGTTTTAGGGAGACAGTGTGGAGTTTGGTTTTCAGACCTTTCCATGTTTAAAACCTCGGTGTGCTCACCTAGTCCTGTGCTCTGCTGCCACGGTGGCTTTTCTGAAAGTTTCGGTGTCATCCAGAAATCTGTTCGCACAAACCCAGAAGGTTTTTGCAGCTAGATGGCACGTGGCAGGCACTCTTGGCCAGGAGAGAAGCAAAGTGCTGGAAATGGCCATTAAAGTGTTAAATTACTGGCATCATGTAGGTTTTCTGCACTAAATATCGATGTCATGTTCACAGGCTGCAGCTGGAAATGTTCTTCAGAGGAGTCTGGACTCTAGCAGCTCTGGACCTCCAGGGGTTATGGGGGAGTTGAAGAGTGAAATGTGCATTTTCTGTGCACAGGAAATACCACATTGACGTACAGTAGAAAGTTGGTTTGTGATGTTCCACACAACATCAGTGAATGCTTCAGGCCTGAGACAACTGTCAGTACAGGCCACATTTTGTCCACCTGAGGTTCTCGCAGCTTTATACTGCTGTGACACCATGTTTTCCTTCTACCTTTCAACATACTGGTAATGGCACAAATCATGGTATTGGAACATTCACACCAAAATTGCTGTGCTAAGCAATCGGTCCAACCTCAGATTCAGCTCTCTGGACTATCTCTCGATCTTGTTTTTATCTCTAACACAATGTAGAAGCACCGTGGCCAGACTGTAGCAGTTCCATGGCCAGGCTGAAACGCCTGGAGGACATGACTTTCTAACCTGACACTAAAGGACACTGTATATGAAGACATCTGGTCTTATTTTCTTCAGGTCTCACAAGGGAGCTGTTGAACGTGGCCTGCAGTCTCTGGTGTTTCCACGGCTCGTGACGAGGGAGTGGAGTGCAACGCGCTTAGCGTTGAATGTGGACTGTGTATGGGGGTCCGTTCTCCTCCCAGGAGGCCAGCTTCTGCTTCTGTTTCTGCTTTTGCTCCAGCTTCTCACAGCTGCCTGTGAAACCAGAGCTAATTACACACTGGTTCTCTGTGGACCTCGTTCCCCCCCCTCAGCTGCTCCAGCGTGTTTCCGCCAGGGTTCTGGGTGGGGTCTGTGGATCAGACACAGTAAGGAAGGTGAGGGATCAAGTGAAGCTGCTTTCTGGTCACCGAGCCCAAGGTGGTGGGACGTGGGAGCCGGAGCACGTGCTGGTATCACGTGTTGGGAGTTGAACCTCGAAGCGGTGGTGGGGAATCGCTGAAAGCCCGGTGGTGCCACCACTCCCCCAGCGAGGCATCATGTTTGTTTATTTAAACGTGCCGCTTGGTTACAGGGTGAACTTATACAAATTTGAATGCAATCAAACCCAGACCTGCCCACCCGTTTGGGCTAGAAGAACTTGACTGCATGAGGGTTTTCAAACTCTCCTCTCAGCCTATGGAGCCCTCCTGCTTCACGAGGAGCAACTGTGGAGTTTTTGCTCGGCCTCCGTTACCCTGAGTTTGCTGGTTTCACCTGACATGGCCACAATGACCACGGCCCCCGGTCTGACCGCTCCGGTGACGTCAGGTTCTTTGGAGGGTGGAGTCATTTGCACCGATTCTTCTCTCGTTACCTTTTTGAATTAAGAGACTGACAGGTCGACAGGTGAACAAACAGGTGTTATGACAACTTATGTCGAACTCAATCACTTCAATTCAATGGGCTTTAGTAGAGGTTTCAATTTCAGGGCTCAAAATTTTGACAGGTTTGACAGATTGTATGAAAGTTCACCTTGAAGGGCTGTTCAGGAGAAAACTACCTTCGTAAAACAGGGAAACTGGCAAAGTGTAGAGCAGTGATGATGCTTCTCCTCCAGCTCCACCGTTTTTTCTCCAGTCTTCATCTGCGGGACTCTTCCGGATGTCTCCCAACTTCTCAGCATCTGCTCACCACGGTCGCGCACGCTGCCCGTTGTCACGGTGGCGCGGAAGCGGGCCACCATGCGGCATGCTGGGATTTTGCTCTCCCCGAGACGAGGGCTGTGAGGAGCGAGGCACTGTGGGAAGGCGAGCTGCTCTGCTCCGCCCGGTCACTCTGAGTCACTGGTGGTGCAGCCGAGTTCCAGGCCACATCTGAAACCCGACTGCTCACGTTCACCCCAGTTGTGGAAACACACACACACACACACACACACACACACACACACACACACACACACACACACACACACACACACACACAGTTGCGAAACCCGCTTCTGTGAGATCCCTTTGGTAAGCGCGCCCTCTTGTGGTCAGACGAAGACAAGCACCCTGTGTTGATAGTGGCAACTGGAGGACAAGCTGCGGGAAACTTAAGCTCATGATGGCGTCAGAGGTGTAACAGGTGGAGGTGCTGACCCCCCCCACTCTGCCCACCTTTTTCAGGAGGTCCCATCTGCAGTCTCCAGCAGCAGCTCTTGTCAGACCTCCTCCCTTCGGCAGTGCAGATCCCCCCACAGCCCTGGTGACGGGGAGCCGTCGTCTCCACCTGGACACAGGTGAGCACTTTCTCTCAGTTTCTAAAGTTAGTGATTTCACTTGAGCAAAACCCAGTTATCGCCAAATGCAGCCACTGCCAAGCTTCACGATCGCTCACCATATCCAAACATTTTCCCCCCATTTATTCGTTCTGCTGCTTTTTTTTCACTCATCCGTTTTAGAAGTTTTCTTCCCCGCTGGGAAGTTGATGCATGTTAATGTGGCCACAGAGCTGGCCAACGGCGGCAAAAAGCCCCTGAGCGCAACAGGAGCTGAACTCACTTTGGCAGCATTCGCAGGTCAGCTTCCAGGAGGAACCGGTCACCAGCATGAACGTTTATACTGTATATTTATACACAGAAAGTAGTTTTAGTTGTGCTTGTAAGTGGAGCAACCAAAGCGTCGGCACCTTGACAACCCTCATTGAGACCCTTCACCTGAAAACCCCTCACCTGTGGTATCTACGGCAGTCGAGGTTGTAGTCCGCCCTTCATCTCTAACTTGGCGTGAGATTCTGCCTCCTCTTTCTAGTTATCCCAGCCAATGGGATGGCACCTTAGGACACACCTAGTCAGTTGTTGTACTGGAACCTGTGTGTGTGCGTGTGCATTACGGGGGGGGTGAGGCCACGGGGATCCGGATTTAACATTGGACAGCTGATGTGTGGGATAACTGTAGGACAGGGAATCATGCGGGCAGCTGCTCATTCCTTATTTCCAGCCTGTGTGTGCAGATAACCTGGCGGAGGAGGCCAGGGTGCAGAAGTTTCCAGAACCCCTCCAGCAGATGGCATTTATCCCGAGGTGTGGGCTGACTCCACCTCACGCAGCTGCAACCGGAAGTCTGTTCACAATTTGACTTGTTTGTAAATCCAGAGTCTCTGAAAAGCTCGTGCACCTCGATTTATTAACTGCTTAAGTTCCGTAAGAACCATAAAAAAACTCTTAAGATTTTCGTATTTTAGAGTAAAAGAGATGGAAGTTAAAAACACCAGAAACGTTCTGCGGTTCGTCCCACACACGAGTTGGCACTGGAGCAGCAGGCATGTAGAGGCTGTAAACATTGAGGCGGTGAGTTGAACCACGGTGTTTGGCATGATGCTCTTTACTGCCAGCTGCAGACTGTCGGCATAAATGCAGGTCAGGTTTTTTGTATGTTGAGAAATGGTTTGTAAGATGAGGAGGCCGTATGTGACCGATGACCCCCTGTGGCTGGTGCTCTTGCTGCAGCCGTGATGCGGCCGTGCAGAAGCTGGACCGCGACTCGGAGGTGTACAAGATGCTGCAGGAGAACAGGGAGTCGCGCGTCGCCCCCCGGCAGTCCAGCACCTTCCGTCTGCTGCAGGAGGAGCTGGAAGCGGAAGAGAAGGGTGAGTCCCATTGGCTGCCAGCAGGGGGCAAAACACCTCCATGTTGAAGACTGCAGGGGAGCTGGGTTGAGGACGTCCAGATGCACAGCGGTTACACGATGGGAGCTGAGAGGCTCTACATGGTCACATGAGCGGTACGTTAACCGCCCCCCCCCCATCCCCCATTCTAGGAACAACCGCACGGTTCTCAGGGCGGCCCAACGTCTCCATCGCTGGGGTGCAGCATCTCCACACCTGTGAGAAGTGTGGGACCAGCATCATGTAAGGTTATTAGTTCAGTAATACCAATGATGCATTAATGATTAATATTAATAATACATAAATAAAACATTAATAACTGTCTAGTGGGACAGGCAGTAGTATAGCAGAGAGAAGGACCTGGGTTCAAATCATGCTCTAGTTCCCTGGTGGAGGTACTTGCTCCACTTTCAGGAAAAATGACCCTGCTGTGCACAGCGGTAAATCAGTGTAAACAGTAACACTGCAATTTGCTTTAGAGAAAAGTGTCAGATAAATGAAAACATTTACGTGTAAAGTAATAAATATAATAATAATAATAATAATAATATAATAATAATATATAATAATATAATAAATAATTAGCATGAAAAATAACCTGTGTGTGTGTGTGTGTGTGTCTCTGTCTGTGTGTGTGTGTGGGGCTAATATGTTTCTTTTGCACGTTTGTGCTGTCGTCCCCACAGCACGCAGGCGGTGCGCATCAGAGAGGGCCGCTATCGCCATCCTGAGTGCTACGTGTGCGGCCAGTGTGGGCGGAGCCTCAGTCTGCGTGGCCACTTCTGGGTGGAGGATGAGATGTTCTGTGAGAAACACGCTCAGGAGAGGCACCGCGGTCCAGCCACCGTGTCACCCCGCCATTAGACCCGCCACACAGAGACAGGTGTCCAGGGGTGCGTCTGCGGTGCCGCCTCTCCAGCACCCTCTACTCTCCGCCCGCCTTTGCTCATACCCGCTGTTGGCCTGCAGCAAACCACGCCCACTGCCACCAGCTCCACCCACGACAACTCACCTTCAACTCGAAGGGAGAAAGCAGAGTTTCCCCAGCAGTAGAGCCTGGGGGGTCTCTTCTCTTTCCCTCCTCCTGTCATTTGTTCGTTTTTCCTGCCTTAGACCCCCCCGGAACCACACAAGTGCCCGTCAAAAGTTTGACAGCTTTTTCACAACAGTCATCATGTTACATCTCCAGGTGACTAGACATATCTGGTTATGACTACATAACCTTATGATTCGGACACTGAGCAGCCCCCCCCCCCACCTCACGTCTCACAAATATTACAAATATGAGGGACACGCTATCTATTTTTTATACTAAAATTAGCCGTAGTTTAGGATTTGTTTTTACAAACGTTAACGTGAGCAGATTCAGGAGCGGCTCATGAAGTCTGTGTTTCCACCCCGGGTTCGGGGCGGTGTCATCACAACCGTTCTGTGTGGACGTAAAGATCAGCAGCTGTGACCAGTGAAGCTCCCTGCACCGCTATGCTGCCACTGCCACGCCGGACAACTCCTGACCCCCTGTGTCTCACTAACTCTCACTGCCGGCTTGTGATTTCAGCCCATTTCGGTTTCACAAGAACTCAAACTTTTTACTGGCACTGGAAGTTCCACTCAAATGAAAATACGTCCATAAGTTCACCATCATGTGGCTTTTGTGCGATGTCAGAAGAAGCTGTGGACACACCTCACCGCTGCTTGGTTTAGCATCGCTGTGGATGTGGTGACGCTGTTTCTGACACTGCAGCATCAGCACGAGTCCCTCAGTGAGAATCTGACGGAATTTGCCCTGTCGTCCTTTAGAAATCTAAACACCGAGCTGCTGCACCATTAAACAAGCAGCTGTTTTAGGCTTTTCTTGGCTCTGCTAGAAAAAAAAGCTCACAGCTGGACAGCTGGACCAAAGTCCTTCGTGTGCACATCTTCTGCTGCTGGTGATACTCTCAGGCTCAGCTCTGCACATTAAAAGACTGCTTTTATATCTGAGATGTCTCCTTACTTCTGCTTTGCTTCCACTTTCACTCACAGATACAGGGATGGATGGGTAGATGGGTAGATTGATGGGTAAAAGCGTAAGCTGCTCAAGTAAATGTTCCAAAACAATGGAGAATATTTACAGCTTCAAGAGCAGTTTTAACTCATGGAAAAATATTAATATGTTTTTCGAAGAAATTAGACAGTTGGGCAGGCGGGCAGGCCGCATCTCGGCAGGGGCAGCCCTGGTCTGCTGGAAGACCCCCCAGCAGAAACAGTTCACAGGGTCCGGTCATCCCCGTGTGTCGCGTTTCCCCCCGTTTTGCATGACCTCTGTCTTGACGTACGTTTTTTTTCAGCAGATTTCACTGCGTTTTTCTGCATTATTGAACTACACACGTGCCGAACTGTATGACCGTTTTGACAGGTCCATCCTATTCTGCGTTTCCGGAAAGGTCCTCCTGCGCTCTGCTGAGGTGCATGTTTGCACATCACTTTAATTATTTAAGCTGTGATTTTTAAAAGTAGATCCATCAACCACGTTAGTTCTGGCTGTTCCTGCGTGCATCGTGTTCAGGTGAACTGCACCTCCTGGCGAAGACTAGGCCTGAGGGGGGCTGGATAAGTGAAGACAGGTCACCTGCCACATCCAGGACCTCTTCTGAACACTCAGAGCTGCTTTGCTGCTGCACTCAACCACTTGGATGTTTGATCTCATGAAGCTTTTTAGGCTCTAAATGATGTTTTACCATCTGAGAACTTTATCACCATCAGGACTTTCTCCTGCCTCGTTCCTCCTGCAGGCTTTACATTGGCTCAGCTGTCGGCTGGGGGTCACTGCAGCTTCTCCTTCTGCTCAGACACACCCTGTTTGGCTGGAGGAATATCCCAGCATGCACTGGGCTGTGTGCCCAACTCCACTGGGAGCTGGTTTTTTATTGTGCCAGGGTCCATTCCACACCGATGAGTCCTGCAGCTCTCTGGTGACGCGCCAACACACACTGGGCGGTTAACGCACCCAAGCACCACCGCTCTTTTTCACCATTAAAGGAGCTGAAGGCTCCCACCCCGGTCAAAGTCACATCGGCTGTCATTTGTCACCATGGCAATTAGATCGCTAATGGGCCGTGGTTTCTGCTGGCAGAGCGATGACCTCTCTTGGGACGGGGTTGCGTAAGTGTGTGTGTGTGTGTGTGTGTGTGTGTGTGTGTGTGTGTGTGTGTGTGTGCTCTCTGCTGACCCATTCTGTCACATAATCTCCAGTTGGGTCATGAAGAGCCTTTTCAGGCAGGTGAACTTATGAGTGGTATGTGACGTTTGCTGGAGCACGATTTTGTCTTTCAAACTTCACACCCTTATGCGTCCTCTCCCTCTCCCTTCGGCTTTCACTGGTGGCCTGATTCTGAAATGTCACGCCGTTGTCCAGATGTCACCTCGGCACCGACCGTGCGATGAGACGGACTTTTACTCGCTGGGGGCGTTTTTCCCGCCTTTTTGGTGATGGAGAGAGACGAGCTGCCAGTAAAACACACACTGTTGTGTCCTCTGGGCCTCCACACCCATGGGGGGCTGGGGTGGTGAGGGTGACATCTGACCACGACCCAAGAGCCAGCCCCTCCAGCCCCCACCTACGGGGCCACTATCAATAACAATCAGGCTTCCAAGCTCTGTTCTGTTCTTTAAAAGTTAACAAAACTGTATTTTGATCGCTGCCACCGCTCTTGTTTTTTCTCCACAGTCACGTGTCTGGTCTCAAACCCAGAACACACCAGTTTGCATTCTGTTTCTGGTAAACAGGTGTAGACTGCCCTCCTCTGGAGGTCTAATGTCACTGCGCTTGAACCGAGGCCCTGACCCGGCGAGCTGCCAGCTCCGCTTTTCATTCCGTACTTAGAAATGTCTCCGATCGGCTTAATAAGACAGATAAAATTACCTCACAAAAGACACCGGGTGGGGGTCAAAGGTCAATTTGTACCCCACATTTGCAAGCTAGTCAGTCCTCACGGTGCTTTTTCCACACGAAATGCAGGGCCCGTCCTCACACCTGGATGACAAGCCCCCGCACCAACACAGGTGAGTCGAGGGAGCCTCCATGAGCGACGCTTCCCCAAATCACACGCGACTCCGCACAGCAAATGAGAGTCCGCAGTAAAACACAGCGGTTGCCGGGCAACTCGGTCTCCATGGAGACAACATTCCAGAGCATTTGACGGGCACCGTCAAACTCGCGGACAACAGTCCAAGGAAAATGTTCGTTCGCGTGATGTCGGGTTATTAGTTCAATAATAACCGCAACGCTCAGGTGACGCTCAGTTTCCCCTTTACCGCCACGGCACTTCCTCAGTTACCTGCCTGGTACAGCGACTCACACCTGTGCTGTTCCGCAGCGTCGAGCCCACGTCCAGGAGGCCCTTCTCCACACACTACCTCCGCCGGGGTGCCTGTGACCAGCAGGGGGTGTAACAGTTAGACCACCCGGAGTGACTTTCATTCCAGTCCTGCCTCCCCCCTGCAGGGCCCTTGAGGAAGTTATTTACCCCGAAATGACCCTACTGTGAGTTCTCGTGTGGAGAAAGTGGGGTAAAAATCTATCGAATTTAGTGTTTTATCAGGACTGGGGTTGTGGTGAACTGAACAGGACTTTTTCAGAATCAGAGAGAGGAGATTTATTTATGCTTTTGCTTCTGGGAGGGGTTTCTTCATTAATTCATCAGGTTTTCAGCCTGAAGGTCTGAACTGAGCAGGAACAACGAGAGCGAAGGAAACGTCCTGAACTAAACGCGTTTTAATGTCTTCTCTTTTAATGTTTCGATGTCGTCGATGACGAACGTGCTTTTTTTCATCGGTCTGTGAAGGACTGACCTCAGTTAAACCCGATTCCTTTATTTATTTAGCGCACAGTAACGCAACACGTGTCCGCTTCTCACCTCCTCGCCTCGCACGCCTTTGGGAACGCCCACCTGCCGCCCCCGTCCAATCCCGAGTCGGGATTTACTGACAGATCGTGGGCGAGCCAATGAGAAGTGGGGCTGCGCTGCGTGCGGAAGGAGCGAGCGGCAGACGGGGTAACTGTCCCGCAGAAGGCGCGTGAGGGCGCGTGCGGACCGCGGGGGTCCGCTGGACGGGGGTCTGCTGGCTTCCTCACCTCGTGCCACTCGTGGGTTTCCTGATCTGGTACGAAGGGGGCGTGAGGTTCCAGTCACGGTAACTCGAGAAGGAGGAAGAACTTCCTGGGCAGCAGGATCCGCACCTGGGACTCTTTTCTCAAACGCTTTTCCAGCGAATCTGGGTCTGCGCTGCAGAAACTTTCTCAAACGCTTTTCTGGACTGCAGGACCTGCTCTTTGGAGACTTTGGAGAAAGGCTTTTTTATGCGCAGAGATCTCCACGTCGGCGAGTTCTGCTGCCGGTGAGACACGGTTTGTGGGGGAGCCTCTGTCTGCAATCCAGGGCTTCCGGCGTCCAGAGAAGCAGCCATGTCTTTGGCGGACCAGAGCCAGCAGTGGTACCCCACAAGTGTGAAGGTCACGGTGCTCCAGGCACGGAACCTGCGGCTCAAGGGTAAGAATGGCACCAATGACGCCTACGCCATCATGCAGGTGGCCAAGGAGAAGTTCTCCACCGTGGTGACTGAGAAGACCGTGAACCCGGCGTGGAAGGAGGAGGCCACTTTTGACTTGCCCCTCTTCCACCACGGCAACGCTGAGCGATGCACCCTCTACGTCCAGGTGATGCACCGCGTCCAGATGGGCCTGGATAAGATGCTGGGCCAAGTGATCATCAACCTGGTGGACCTGGAGGAAGACAGCTCCCGCAACAAGACCGCGTGAGTGTCCTTCACACCGTAATCATCTAAGAAATGTTTCACAGGATTTTATGGTGGAGAAAGCTGAACACAGTGCCGGTAACACCGAATCCGAATTTGTGGAACAAACGGAAAGTGCGCTTATTAAACACCTGACGTACCGAGTGTCTCCACTCCACGTACTTGGAAAATTGTCCTCCTTATTAAACTTATGTTGAAAATAAGGGAACTGAGGCAGCCTTATTTCTGTGGTTGCTGAGAACTCCTGAGGGTCATGTTCCCTGTTTGCTTCTGTAATTCCGGCAAATCCTCGTCTCGCTTCAGCCCCCATAGTAACATCTGAGGTGGAAATTTGCGTGGACCGCGAGAAGTTTGTTAGTGGAAGGCCTTTGGCCGTGAAGGATAAATAAAGATAAAGGGAGCTGGAACAGACATGGTGGTGCCAGTCATGTGTTTTCCGTCCCTTCTGTGGCAGAGCATGCTGCTCGTGACCTTCCTGAGATCTGATGTCATAGCTTCTTGCCCGCTCTCGGCCTGCAGGCCCACTGGAAAAGGATTAGTTGAGGGACGTGAAGAAGTGCTGTGTCCACAGCGTCCCATCTGATCACATTAAACCACAAGTCTTGTGGTTCTCCTGGAGCCGCTTGAACGGAGAAGCTCCGTTTACTTCCCCTGACGTGTTCGGACGACTGGGATGGGAACAGACGGTTGGTTGTTCGGCCTGGCTCCCGGCTCCCCCGAGGCAGACTGCATACCGATGTCTTCTGAGATGCTGGCAGATATGCCGCAGGCGCTGGAGCGGAAAGCCCCATGAGCTCAGACCTATTTTGAGGAGCGTCAAAGAGGTGTGGAGGGTGTGTTTGCAGTCCTGCAGGGCGTGAGCGCCCTGTTCGCTTGGCCTGCTCCTTCTGCTGTGGAACAACGTGCCAGTTGAACTTGTGACAGAACCAGGGTGTCCACAGATGCCTTTCGTGAGACGAAGCGAGGCTTGTGTAAGGATTAACCAAATGCCAGCTTGTTTATAGGTCGACGAAGGTCGCGGCCATGGGGCCTCCGGCATTCCACATAGTTATCCAGCACTCGACTTGTCTCAGTGCTGGTAGAACCTGGGATGCTTCACGCGCTCACAGGCCGTGAGGAGTGCGGCTTCTCCTCCTTTGTGTGTTTTCTGTGAAATAGATTATTGTTTAAATTCATTTAAATCCCTCCATTTCCCGGACGGTTATCTGACACCTTTGTCTTGGGCAGATGTGCGATTGCAGAGCAGTGTGACACACACACACACACACACACACACACACACACACACACACACACATACAGAAACCGCCCCTTGTTTGGTAGTAACACGGCCTTGCGGTGAAACGCGATCCTAGAAGCTCGTGTGACCGACTGTCTCTTCTGCTTTGCTTTCCTTTGGTCTGCTCCTCCTCACGTGCGAGGTCCCTTCAGCAGATGGCAGAAGCCCCTGGCCTTGAGGTGGGACCCCTGTTGGCAGGTTGTGTCGGGACACGGCCAGCTTCGGCTGTCTGGTGTTCCCCGCGAGAAGTGGCCGGTCAGATGGGGGTCGGAAGAGTCGTGCCGGTCAGCAAATGGTTCACTGATGGGAAAAGTGTGCCGCTTACGTTGCCTTTGTTCGGCCGTGCACACAAATTCTGGCGCGGTCTGTGTGGCGTTTGCATGGGTTCGCCTCCCACAGTCCAAAGACATGTGAAACTGCCCACTCCAAAACCTGCCAGCAGAAACTTTGAGTTGCTTAAGAAGCCTCACTGTTGGCCTTTTCTTCTCTGCACTGAGGAAACCACAACAGAGGCCAGTGTTTCCTGTGTGCTTATCAGGCGAAAACAAACCCCCCCCGGGGGTTGCCATTTTCGTAGCCCTCTCCTGACCCTGCTGTGTGTGGACTGCTGCTGGACTGGTTTGAGGCGCTGCAGAAGATTGAGGCCTCAATGTGCTGAAGAAACGCTGCCGAGGAGCATTATGGATTTCTCTACTCGCTACGCAACGCGTTCGATGCATTTCCTGCGGTTTTAAAATGGACCCCGTGCCTGTCTGTGTCACCACTCAATTGCAGCGTCTTGCCTCATGCACAGCAGCTATTGGGCGTGACGGGAGAAAGATTTCAGTGAATCTGCAGGATCTCCTAATCAGCAGGGGTTCAAATCCTCCGTCCTCAGACCTGGGCCATGGAGCATTGTTCCACACTGCTGACCTGTTTCCCGTTTCTCTGCTCGCATAACTTCAGTCCAGCCCAAGGTCTCTGCTTTTTTCCATGGTCAGTTTATTCTGCTGTGTTTGCACAACAGCTGATAGCTGATGATAGCTCCAAAGCACCTCACAATGTTAGGCTTCTAAGCGTTTCAGTTTCGTTTCCATGCTGCTCTGCACAGCACCCATCTTGGCTTTAAGCTGAAGATAAGATGCTTTAGGACACCTTCGCTCACCAGTTCGTCCCTGTCCCTTTGTAGACAGGTTCTGGAAAAATCAACGGGTATCTTCTGACCATTGTGCCCCTTCAGTGGTAGAATCCCACAAGTCCAGTTCTGTGGGAGGATCCAGGTTCATCAGCCTCCCTTATCTTCCCCCACATTTCCACCCATCCCTTTCACAGGAGCGCCCATGATGCTCTCTTCTGCTTTGAGTTGGGTTCAAAGCTCACGTTTGTGTTTGGGGCTTGGGGCCCTGCAGTTCAGCCTGGCAGATGATACCCGAGCAGGACGTGAGTATGAATATTAACAGAGGCCACAGCTGGCAGATGTCAGAGGTGTCTTTCTGGGGTGTTGTCAGCACGGGGTCGGTCCTGAAGGCTCATCCACACCATCCAGGAGGAGCGAAACAGACGTATCGAGGCTGGTGCGGTGCGCACACACCTGCCCCGTGGCCTCGCCATGGAGCGTTTCCCTGGCAATGCACCCCAGCACTGCGGTAAACTAAAAAGCAAGCTGACGTTTCCATGTTTCATGATCAACTGCCACTTTTTTCGACTTCTAGAGGAGAAAAAATTGAGGGAAAATTGTTTGATTGCGAAGTAACAAAGAAAGCGGGGCTTTCGTACGCTCACAAGCGCAGCCGCAGCTGCTGCTGGCGATAAGGGAGCGCCGAGTCATCCTGGCCCCATCGCATCCTTGGTTTGGGAATGCGGGAGGTTAAGCGGTGGGAATGAAGAAGAAAAGGAATGCAGAGCAGCGAAGTAGCGACTCGTGCTGACGTGTCAACGCGGTTCCCGTCGGTGCTTCGGGAGGAAGCTAGCAGGGAAGCTCTTAACCTGCTGTGACCACGTGGCGGGAATGCGGGTGTCTTTCTCTTCGTGTGTTGGGTCCACCCATTAGATGCACGTTTGTCCAGCTTGTGACCTCCGTCGCAGGACTGTCTCGCCTTGACCTTTCCACAACGCTAGGGGAAACGCTCGAATCGGTAGAGGTGTCGAGCTGGATACGGACCCTCAGGCCCCTAACAGGACAAACTGGGCCATTGTTAAAATACAGTGGATGTTGCTGAGCTAAAGACGTGCAGGAAAAAGTTAAGCCTAAAAACTCCTTCTGGGCCCCTTTGCGGCTGCAAACCCGCTGATGCTGGGAATATAAACTGATTGTGACCTGGCCTCCTCCTTCCTGCCAGTCCAAGTCTCGTCCTGCATCTGGTTTCGTTCCTGCTGACCTCAGCCGGCTGACGGGTGATTCACGGTGTTTTTCTAACCTCTGTCTCACTCCTCTGCCTCGAGTCTTAGTCTTTCTCAGTAGAGGGCAGGAGGGAAACCGTCAGCAGAGCGACGGTAAGTTGGCAGGCCTTTGGTTACTAGCTGCTAGCTGTAAGTGAAATACACAACAAGAGAGATGTACTTTTCTACAGTGACAGCTGATGTAACCCTCTCCAGTCTGAAGACACATGGAGAACAGAACATTCTGGAGAAACCTTCCTCAGAATGGCCACTTAGAGTCTATGACTTTCGGCCATAATTTTCCACGAGACAGAGCTTCCACAAACGCCTCCGTGGAAAGCAGAAATAGGCCAGCCAGAAGTCTCACATGCATTTAGTGGGGAAAGAACTGGCAAAACAAGCAGCCGTTGTTCCACAATTTATTGTTTGCTGCCGCAGGAACGTTTCCGATTTTTCCGTAAGTGAGGTTTATCTCACACGTGGCAGTAAGAGAGCAGGTCCTGCTGATGAGGAAACAGTTAGCAGATAAGAATGATTCCTCCTGATAGTGAGGTCACACGTACCCCCCCCCGCCCCCCGCTTAATACACACGATCAGATGCAAACCACACAGCAGGTTATGGAGGATGGCTGGTGATCGACGATGTGCTGATGTTCCTCTGCCCTCACCGGTCTCCTCTGCTCCACACCCTCCTGCCCACCAGTTACTGCCTCATTCCCTCACTTGTCCTGCTCAGGACTCTGGAGCCCATCTCTGAATCACTGCTCACCTGAGGTGTCTACCCATGGACACGTTCACACACTGTGGGCAGTTTGGAGTCGCCAGTTAGGCTGGGACACGTCTTTGGAAACCCTTACAGACACGGGCGACAACACCCCTGTTGTTACGCCGCCCACCTTTGCTTTTTGATTCTGACGAAATTCCAGGGTGTTTTCTCATAACATTCAAAGCAGGTTCCCCTTTCCTATCTATGTTATCATCTGTTGTTTCTGCTCTGGCGATGACAGAGAGAAGCTGCGTTCGGACGGCCGTCCCTGTTTGACGTGACTTTTCGGGTAGTGCTGAGTATGTAGCTCCCTTTAGCAGATGTGCCTGTCCTGGTGGCTCGGGGTGTATTGCAGAAGTGTTTTCATCTCTTCCCTGTGTGTCAGTCAAGTGACAGGTTCAGTCTGGTTCATGGCTGCCCAGGGGTGGAAACAAAAACATGTTTTTATGACCTGTCTTCTTTGAGCACCGTGTCTGCAGCAGAGGAATGTACTGCTGCCGTCATAATTGTTTGTGCCATCTATACACATCAAAATAAATTTGTAGGCCGGCCTTCGGGCGCCGTGATTCTCGGTTTTGTTCTTCCATCAAGACTTTTCATTAAGATTCCATTAGCAGTCTTCACATGTGATATTACTGTCGAAAGGCACCAGTTGTTCCTCTCACACCACCCTGCTGTGTGCCAAGTGTTGCTTCAGAGACTCATTATTAATGCTGGTCGTTTTTTATATCTTTGACCTCTAAGTCGTGATGTTTCGCTGAACGTTCCATCTCCTCAGGCCTCCACACTCCTGCTCCTGATGACTTGAAAAATGATCCTTGTGTTGTTTCTCCACCAGGTGGTTCAAGCTGCTGAACAAGGCGGGGAAGGAGGACAAGGAGAGGGGTGAGGTGCAGCTGGAGATCATTTTCCTGAGGAACAACATGACGGCCAGTGCGTTTGACTTGTCCACGCAGGGCAAGCGGCGATCGCGCATGGGAAAGCTCAAGGACAAGCTCCGTGGCAAGAAAAAGGAGGGCATGTCTGACTCGGCCTCTGCAATCGTGCCTTCTGTCACTCAGATTTTGACTGACAGCGAGGGGGAGGAGAACGATGATGCCTACCCAGATACCCTCAGTGTGGACAAGAAGAAGTCCAAGCTGAAATCACTCTTTGCACCCAAGAGCAACCTGCAGCGTAATGTTTCGCAGTCCATGTCTACACTGGGCTCCCTCTCTGAGTGGGAGACCCCCAGCGAAGGCAGCAAAGTCCCCGGCGATCAAGCAGGGTCTTCTGAAGGTGAGCGGCAGGAGTTAGAACAAGTGCGTCTCTTACCAAAAGGCCAAAAACCTTGTAATGTCACCTACTGTTGTACCGTTCTTTAGTCTGCTTAGTGTCATTGTTTTTAATGGCCGACTGTGGCCTTGCCACACCCACCTGTCATAATCTCCTTTTTGCCCTTTGGAGAAAACAGCTCTTACGTGTTCTGAATGGTGATTCTCACTACCCTGTTCTGTGGTCTCCACCAGGAAAGAAGTTTGGTTTCCTGATCCACAAGCGCACAGGAAGCTCAGACAGCAAGACCAGCCTAGGGTCCCTGTCCCTGTTGGGTCGGCCCAAGTCAGGAGCGGGAGAACAGATAGGCGTCTGCATCAATGGCAGTCATGTCTATGCTGACCAGCCTGAATCTAGGCCAACACACGCTGGCTCTGCTCTTGACCTCAGTGGCTCTGTGGAGGATGTGCATGGAGCTGGGATGAGGCAGGGTAGAGATGAAGAACAAGAAAGGAAAAGACAGGTGGAAGAAGAGAAGATGAGACAGGAGAGGATTAGACTGGAGGAACAAGAGAGGAAGAGAAAGCAGGAAGAGGAGAGGATGAGACAGGAGAGGATTAGGCAGGAGGAAGAAGAGAGAGACTGGCAGGAGAAGATTAGGCTGGAGGAAGAAAAGAGAAAGGAGGAAGAGGAGAGGATGAGACAGGAGAGGATTAGGCAGGAGGAAGAAGAGAGACTCTGGCAGGAGAAGATTAAGCTGGAGGAGAGGAAGCAGGAAGAGGAGAGGATCAGAGAGGAGAAGATTAGGCAGGAGGAAGAAGAGAGGATGAGAAAGGAGAAGATTAGGCTAGAGGAACAGGAGAGGAAGAGGAAGCAGGAAGAGGAGAGGATGAGACAGGAGAGGATTAGGCAGGAGGAAGAAGAGAGACTCTGGCAGGAGAAGATTAAGCTGGAGGAGAGGAAGCAGGAAGAGGAGAGGATCAGAGAGGAGAAGATTAGGCAGGAGGAAGAAGAGAGGATGAGAAAGGAGAAGATTAGGCTAGAGGAACAGGAGAGGAAGAGGAAGCAGGAAGAGGAGAGGATGAGACAGGAGAGGATTAGGCAGGAGGAAGAAGAGAGACTCTGGCAGGAGAAGATTAAGCTGGAGGAGAGGAAGCAGGAAGAGGAGAGGATCAGAGAGGAGAAGATTAGGCAGGAGGAAAAAAAGAGAAAGGAGGAAGAGGAGAGGATGAGAAAGGAGAAGATGAGGCTAGAGGAACAGGAGAGGAAGAGGAAGCAGGAAGAGGAGAGGATGAGACAGGAGAAGATGAAGCTAGAGGAAGAAGAGAGAGAGAGAAAGGAGGAAGAGGACAGGATGCGACAGGATAAAATTAGGCTAGAGGAGAGGAAGAGGAAGGAGGAAGAGGAGAGAATTAGGGTGGAAGAAGACAGGATCAGACAAGAGAGGACTATACAAGAGGAGAGGGAGAGGAGGGAGGAAGAGGAGAAGATTAGACAGGAGAAGATTAGGCAGGAGGAAGAAGACAGGATCAGACAGGAGAGGATTAAGCTAGAGGAGAGGAACAGAAAGGAGGAACAGGAGAGAATGAGACAGGAGAAGATTAGGCAGGAGGAAGAAGAGAGAAAGAGGAAGAAGGATGAGGAGAGGATCAGACGAGAAAAAGCTAGACAGGAGGAACAAGAGAGGAAGATGAAGGAGGAACAAGAAAGGATGAAGCAAAAACAGGAGGAAAAAGTGAGACAAGAAGAAAAGAGACAGTTAGAGAAGATGAGGGAAGTAGACAGCCCTTTCTTCGAGGTACATAGTACCAACCCCTTTGAAGAGAACTTTACGGAGACTCTACAGGAGGATTACAACATGAGCCACACAAAGGTGTCTGCTGTAAAACCCAGGTAAGACGCAACAACAATATTTCTGCTTTTACTGCAGGGAGAGATTGGGGAACCTGTGATGTAACCTTGAGCGTGATGTAACCTTGTAGTGACTTAGCAGTGGCCACGCTTGTAGCTGCTTGCACAAGATACCAGCCGCAGTTAACTCCTCATAACCATGTCATCGGCTAACACCTTGTAACATCTGTTGGACACTAGCTGAGATGTGATAGTTCAGTTCAAGTGCTGGCACACCACCAGGTGGGCCCTGCTTTTTCAACCACATCCACAGTCTGACACATGAGGGTAACGTTTACTTGTTTGTGCACTTGTTGGTTGGTCCAAAGCTGTAGAGAGTGTAGGATGGTGTCTCGCAGCATGTGGACTTCGTTGTCACAGCTTGGTGTCACTATATCCTCTGGCTTTTCTGTTTGAACAAAGCAAGTGCTGTGTTGCATCTTTGGCTCACATATCTATAAGCTGCATTAGCTTTTGAGCTGAAGACCAGGGGAAGGTGGAATGACCAACAAAAGGCATGTAGACCATGGACGTTGTGGGGTGTGGTGCAATAGAGGGTGCTTTTTGGCTTCTATGCACATTTCTGAAAAGAAGGTAGAGCAGCCAATGCTTTCCTGTCATTTTGAGTTAATGGCATGATAGCCAACCTTGAAAACATCACCATGGGCTCTCACCATATGATCAGCAATCAGAAAAGCGTCAGAACCATCTGACATCTATGCTTTTCTGTTCTCCATTGAGATCAGAGTGGTTATAGGTTAGGAGATGTGTGTAGTTGTTACTGGGCACTTTCTCCTTCTCGGCATATGTCTGCCTGGAGAATCCCTTGTGTCTATTGGCGGTGGTATGACCCATCTCTACCCTCTGGAGTGAGCATGGGGGCTGGGGGGCTGTTTAGTGCTCAGCAACCTGAAAGAGCAACCCACACAGGGGCAGAGGGCACGAAATCCCCTGATATTCACTGAACTTCATTCCAACAGTCCTTGTCCTTGACCAGCAATTCTTTTAGGAAAAAAAAAAATTCTGCTCCATCTTCACCTTCTCCATACAGCTCATCATCTCCATGCTTATGTTGCTAATGGCAATAAAGAAAGACACTGCTGTGAAGAGTCAATGTCAAAGTTGCGTGTGTGTGTGTGTGTGTGTGTGTGTGTGTGTGTGTGTTGCTGAGCTGGCATATGGTCACACACAGGGCCTTGACCATGAAATATTAACAGAACAAATTGTGCTGCAGTCTTTTACAGCTAAAACCTCTTATACCAGAAAAAATGAGAAAGTAGAAACCCTGATTAGTTCACTTATTATCTTTACTGTTTTTGAATGCTGGGTTTCATTGGCATTTCCAAGTGTTACACCTTCTTCCTGCTGCTTGCCGCTTATTTCAGACTTACATGTATTAATTTTTCATTATTCCAGAGCAAAACTGGATTCTACTAGATTCATTTATTGCATCCAGCACAACAGAATCAACAGTCTTCATTTTTCTAACTGATGTCTGTGTGGGAAATCGCTTAATGGATTTGAACAAACTTTCCTGTCAAAGCGTCTTTATTCCTGTAGTCGACATCAGATCTTCCGCAACGACGGGCCTCGTTCTCCAGTTCCATTGGCAGCATTTATTTTTGACAGCCCATCCCAAACCTGCCCTTCTGCTTGCTTGTCTCAGCTGTGTCATGCTAAACGGATGGCCTCGGTGCCCTGGTGGGGCTTCAGATGACTCGGCTCTGCAGGGGTGCCCAGTCAGCCCCACGTGGAGTAGGAGGTAGTAGGTTACTGCTGCTTTTTTTTTTTTTTTAGTAAGTTGCACATCAATTTACAAGATGCTAAGTCCTCAGGAGCCGCCTTCCATCTCCGCACGTGCGGCCATTTGCTGTGTAATCGAAAGGACTAACACGGTCCTAAAGGGTCACTGACTGCGTTTAGACCTGCTGGGGGACCCTGCTGTGCATGTTGGTGAAAAGACGTACAGTTACAGCGGCCAGCTGTGTCGTGTGTGATGTGGGCTCCAGAGATGCAGCGTGAACATTGTAGCCGTGCTGCAGCCAAGAGTGACGCTGCGGCACATCCCTGCAGACCGGCTCAGCAGTGCGGGGAGGGAGACGAAGTTTAAAAGACTGCAGAGTCTTTCAGAGTGCTGTGTGTCCATTATTGCCCGAATGTGAGCGGTTCTTCAATTTGAACTCTTCTTGACTGCTTGTCAAGAACTTTCGTTCCCGTCACTCCTCATATTTTCCGAGGTTTCCTACAGGGTGAGGTTTGTACGCTGGCCTACGTGCCGTTCTGTTCTTTTCCGCCGCTTTTGCTCTGCAGCATTTCCACTTTACATGTTTCCGTCACCAGTTAATCCCCCCACCCCCCCTTGTATTCGTCACCATGAATTAAACTAATTGAACCTTCAAGCAAACGTGTGGCTGGCTTGGGTTGGACTCAGTTCAGAAGTATCGCCACGTGAAGACAAACAGACGTTGTTCATACAGTTGACCTGATATGAGAGCTGAAGGTGTCTCACTGCCAATGGTTTTGTGAACGAGGTCCATGAAGCAGACAGTATTAATCCATTAATCCATTACGATGCACGACTGGTCCTTGTTATATAACATTCACTCACCTGTGTGTGTGCGTGTGTGTGTATGTGTGGAAGAGAGAGACCAGTTCTGCTGTGAACCTACTGCATTTAGTGGCCAGCAGGCCTTTTTCTCCTTCTCTCTTGCACGGGTTCACATCGCTCACAGTGGGAGGATGTTGGCGACCAGCTGCCTTCTAGTTCCCTGCTGTCAATGATGGGCAGACTAAGCCATCTGTCTCCTCCCCTCTGTCTTTTCCAATCCTTCGCCTTATAGTAGCCCCACCGACCAATCTGATTTGTTGGTCAGCCTGTCTGGTTTTCAGTGTTCTCCCGAGAAGATTGGAGACCTTCCGGGTCCTTCTGCACGTCACACGGACAAGAAGCGCCAAGCCCCTCTTCCGCCTCAGACAGGCAGCCCCGTCCCCTCCCACGAGGAACTGCCGACAACACCAGGTCAGACCCAAGGAGCCAAGTGCTCCACAAAGGCTGAAAGGGCAAGTTTCCACCCAGGCAAACGCCCTGCCCCTCAGCCTCCCAGCTGCACCCCTCTGCTGCAGAACATGCATCAAGAAGAGAAAAGTTTGCAAACTCTGCAGGAACATGTGTTATCCGTACAGAATTTTCCAGAAAAGCCAAACATCAGAGTCAAGAATCATTCTTCTATAGACTCCTTGCAGAAAGATGCGAACACGAAGGATTACAATACTGATGGAGAAGATGGAGCTCTTTCTGGCGGTCCTCTAAAAACAGAAAGTGGCCGAATGGAGATGGATGTCAGCAAACGTCCTCTAACAAAAGGGAAAGTGGGGGAACCTGAGCTGGGTACCGGAGCTGTGCTCAATCCCAAAGGTTCACCAGACAAAACAAAGGAGCTCTACCCTGACAAAGACTTGCAGAGTCAAGGCCGGAAAATGAAGACCGAGGAGGAACTCCTCAGTGAAGGTTTGCAGTTGTGTGAAGCGAGGGCAATGGATGGGATTGACCAACCCGCAAGGCTGGGGACCAGTGATGAGCAGAAGCCTCCAATGTCCAAACCAGTAGACGAAACCCTCCCTGATGACTGTACCGGTGTACTAACGGATGTATCAAAAAAGAAGAGACGAGCTCCTCAACCACCTCTGCTGCCGCAGGGGGAGTCCCCGGAGGAGACAGACCGTGCGATAACCTCAGAAGACTCAGGGAAGCCTCTACACAAAGGCACTCAAGAGGACAAGCACGATTTTGAAGTTGACTCAGTATCATCACATAACAGTGAAGCACAGCAGAATGCGGGTTCCTTTTTATCACCCGCTTCCACTAAACCCTCTTTGCTTGCTTCACCTGAGCCCCCGAAAGCAGACATCAACAAGGGAGAGCAAGTCTCTTGGCCTCTGTCTGCCACCTCCTCTGGTGGGAGGACCTTACTGCATGCAAGGGTTCTACCATCAGTAGAAACACAGCGAGTTGTAGCACAGAGAGATGATGACAACGCAGCAGTCTCAGAGCCATCCAGGTGAGATCAAAGCTCTCTCTCCCTCTCCCTCTTTCTTCCACAATTGAAAATCTAGGTTGTAGGGTCTCTCGTGAAACTTAAAGCACCTGGTTGTCCGTGGTGGTCTGTAGTTTTATTCCCCTGGCAGTTTTGATGAAGACCTTTCTCGTGCCCCACTACGCCCTCATGTTTTGCTCATCGCCTTGCGTTCGCCCAGGTGAGAGGCCTACGCATCAAACTACAAAGCGCTCAGCAGGTTTGGTAACAATATTATCCGCCCCACGTCATGTACTCTATTCTAAGTATAAGTTTTTGGTGGAGTGCTGATGGAATGAGATAAAACATGAGCCACTGACATTGTTTCAGATGAATTTACCATCATTCCTACTGGTCTTGTACAATACGCAGTGAGTAACTTGTCCCACCCAGAGGTGCAGCTCTTGAGTTTCCTGCTGAACGAGTGTTGGTTGGGAAGGAAACTGACTCCTTTATTCTGCCACGGTGTAATGCCCAGTCTTCACAACTCCACTGGGGCTTCTCAGCCCTTTGGGGAGCTGCAGGCCTAGACTTGTTCATGTATGGGAGAACTTTTTCTTTCACATACCAAACAACCTCGACAATCGAGTGAAGCTCTAAACATATTTAACGGTATATTTAGGTATATTAGAATCGTAAAGCGTTAACCCATTCTGAACGTGGCGATGCTGCTCTCGTGGCATAGAAACCCTACTTAGATCATGTATTGCAGTGTGCAGTACGTGAGCGTTGCCCTCCTCCGGGTGTTTAAGTTGCTGCTCCACTGGCCCGATGTGTTAAAAGCAAGAGGAGTGCATGGTTGCACCTAACAGTGGGTCGCAGATGAAATGTATACAGTTATATAATATCACTGCACCTTCTGTGGTCACCATTGTAAGTTCCATGTTGTATCTCCTAAGAACACATTCAAAGCTTGAAATTTCTAAATGGGTCGGGTGGCATTTCTCACCCAGCTCAGATGGATTCTTACAGTGATGCAGTGGTGTTAATGTGGTCGTTGTTCTGGAAGAACAAACAGCACCAGCCTGTTTGTTTCACACACGGGTGCGGCGGAGAAAGTGAAGTAAAATGAAAAAATCACTGCTTGGGTACATAAAAACATACCGACTATGCTGCTATCCCAGACGCCACAACAGAGACTGTAAAATTTTGAAGAAATAGCACAAAGAAGACAAGTTGGGGTACAAACCGGAACTGCATGGGGCTTAACTACGATACAGTCAGTTAAGGTTAACCTGTGCAGTAAACTGTATTACATTGAATGCCCCACATTTTTAGTGACATGAAGTGGTGAAACTAGTGTAATTCTGCCCCCCCCCGACGTTGTGGTTGCTGTGCAGCTTCCCACTCGTCCAGAAAGGACTAAGAACGATTTAACTGCTGGTGCTGAATGGCTTGCTCCACTATTACATGTCTCTCCATCCTGCCATCTCGCAGCAGTGCTTTTAATTTAATGTCAAGTACTTTTTGGTCGATTTGCTGTTCCCCTCAAAACCCAGATAAATTTGAACACGCCAGTGAGCTTGAATGGGACCGAAAAGGGCTTTTGCACAGAGCACACTGCAGTCCTGGTAGATGTTCATTGTCAGTCTGAGCCATGGAGGTGCTTGTGTAACCAGCTGTTTGGAGGCCAAACCACAAGAGAACATTTATGGACTGTGAGGGAAAAATACTGCACTTTGTGGAATGAGGTGCTGTTAGAGGTGGGGGGGCGAGAATCTGCTCATCCCTGAGAAACAGAGGTCATAGCGGCGGGGATATTACCACCGTATTGTCTGTCCATCAAAGTGTCCTCTCAGTGAGACTTCTAGTTCAGACTTTCTGCTGAAACTTCAGGTAGACGTGTTTTATTCGTATATTAGCAGAAACCGATAATCCCTTGGTATCCAAATATAATTCATCCCTGAAAATGCGTTGGATGCCGAGTGCCTATTATCTCCTCTGTCTGTGGCTGAAGTTTCTCTTACCTCTCCAGACCACACCCTGTGAAGCCCTGGAGCACCTCGGAAAGCCAGTCTGTCCCCAGCGTGCTGGCGAGGCAGGACGCCGCGAAGCCCCTGGGAGTCCTGGCCGGAATACCAGCGAAGACAAAGGTACCGGCAGCAGTTCCACAGCTGATGAGCAGGGGGATTGCTGGGGGTTTACTGGGAGTCAAGGTGCAGGAAGGACTGAAGTAGAAGCCCCTTTTTAGTGCATACAACATACAGCTTTTCATGCGTTTTCCATTTTTGTTTGTTAATTTGTTTTGGTGCATGTAACTTGACCAGAAGTGAAATGCATCAAGACTGTGTCATGAGTTTGCTGTGTCCTGCCTGTTTTACCCCAGGAGACGGAGGCCGGGGGCAGCGGGCCCTACTCTCAGCTCACCCGGCCAGAGCTCATCGCCTTGGTGTTGAAACAGCAGACCCAAGTTGCTGAGAAGGACAAAAAGATCCAGGAGCTGGAAGATTACATTGACAACCTGCTGGTGCGCGTTATGGAAGAGAAGCCCAGCATCTTAATGGCCATCAGCGCCATCAAAAAGACCTGAAGGGTCCCCCCAAAGGACCTGTAACACAGGGCATGATCCTGCAGAGCAAAGTCTAACATGGAATCTCTGGAGGATTGAACCTACCCCTTGTTTTAGACCAAAACTAGTTACTGGTGTTACTGAGGTCAAACAGATGATTCCAGCAGACAGTTTGATCACAATTCCCAAATTACCCAAATGTTCCCACCTGTTCCAAACACTTCATTGATGGCTTCAGTAAACCAAAGCGTACAGGAGTTGTGTGAGCTTGTGTGGGCCTTGCAGCTAGGGCTTGGCTTCCTCTAGTTCCCGCTGTAACCAGGTACCGCCAAGTACCGCTCACGACCCGTATCTGCGAGTGGAACCTGTGGTCGTCGCCAGCACAACAGCCAGAGCCAAAACGCGCCCTACAACTTCCAAATCCTAATGCTGTAATACTACTTTTATTTGCAAACACCATTTAAAGAGAGACCTAAAGAAATATTTCCACTCGATCCTTCTTTAACTGCAAAGGAAATGTGTGCTTTATTTTTTTCCCACTTCCTGGAATTGCCTTAATATCCTTTGTGTTGCCTTTCATTTGTATATGAGAATCTATAACCATAAGGGATTGTCACCATTAACAGCTTCCTGAAAACGTAAAGGTTCCTAATCGCTGCCTGGATGAACAGTGTTGTGAAAAATTACAGTCATTACTGCGGATATATGTTCTTTGTGTAATTACTATACCGACTGAATATGTTATGAACCCGAGCAAGTTGTCAAAGGTGACGGTTATAAATACACCCGTGTCAGAGCTGGGAATTACTGATATGTCCGTGGGATGAGAAAATTGTCTTCAGCACTTTTTGAATAAATGAACATAACAAAATACTGACGGTTCTGTCGGTTTTTTTTCAAGTAAGTTACGTAAGGAAAGTGACAGGACGATCACTGCTTTAAAACGGTGTCTTTGTTGTGTTTATAACCAAATGACAAACTCGGTTCCTGGAAAAACATGATTAATTCAATTGACTTCCTAATGATCTGAGTTTCTATCAAACTACAAGCTTCCTGACTAACCAGGTCTAGTGCTTTCTGTGACATCAGGGATTGTTATACTTTATTTCTTATGGAAATAAAGCTATGCATTTGACCCACACAAATCAACAGTAAAAAACTAGGAGAACATTAAAATAGACACTGCAAGCAAGAACATGGTGACATCAGTATATTATATTAGTTATTGAACGGGACCAAATTATTTACATTTACTGTGCAAACAGGAAGACTGAGACCCAACACACAAAGTCGCGTTTGCAAAGTAGGATGAGATCGAGTTGAGGTTAATGTTGCTCAAAACCTTAGTAAATCAGTAAAAATGTACCACGTAACAAAAAAAAACCCTATCATACGGAGCCAAAGGGGACCTGTTTTCATGTGTACAAGGAGCTCGATATGAAGACCCGCAGGTCCACGGTGCGCAGCAGAGGAGGAAGAAGTCAGGAGAATGGCTAAAATTTAAAAAATGATAGTGAAAAGACTACAATAAAGATAAATTAAGGCAAAACATGGTTAAAAAAAGTGCATCGTTCAAACTTGATGTATTTTTAGCACATAAGTCTGTACATGTTTAAACTATAACAAACTTTGCCGCTGATGTTTTTGGTCATTTTCATATCTCTTCCCAAAGGTTTTCTGGAGGAAGGAATTATTTCAGCCCTTTCTGGATGCAGAAGATCCTGCCGCCGACTTCAAATGGGGAAACTGCCTGTTTTACCTTTATTTAAAGGGAACGATATAAACAGGAGATAGTGGCACAATCCGGGTGCGATTTAGGACAATTGTGGAGAAACAGCCACAATACAGGAGGGAACAGGGTTGAGAAATCCAACTGCTAAGCCTGACAATTGAAAGTCTGGTGGCAGCATGTGTCAACACCCATCTTTACACCATTTCAGGGTCATTTCTGACAGAATAGCTGCTTCCCTACAGACACAGACCATCAGAACAATACGGGCCCATTTATTTCCTTTTTTTACTGTTGTGAAATTCAAAACAACAGGTAAACAGAGGCCTGTTTTTCTGATAATGTAATACTGCCATTTTTGCCACTGTGAGGATAAAAACAGTGCAGATAATTCAAAGCTTAATAAAGATGCGACAGGGATGTGTCGCTTTCTTACAATAAACGCAACGTTAACATTTTTCCAGGAACATATCTATATTGAATAATAGTTTACACAGTAGGCAAAGGTTTGTGACAATGGGTAGATTGAACTTATAAGAAAACATCGTTATATTGTGACTGAAGGGGTATTTTGACCATTTCTGCCTATATTGGAGAAAAAGATGACGTCAAAAAACCTTAAAAAGGTTCTGCCCTCGTGATGTTTCACAAGAACGTGACGTTTATACAGTATTACAGCTTTTACCCACTCAGATTCTTCAGATTTAAGCTCCTGCGATGTTGCTCGACACATGAAAATGTACCTGATGCTCAAACACCTCGCGTTTAAACATGTTGTTGTGCTAAAAATAAAACGATCAAATGACACAATAAAACGCCGTTTCCGCCATTTGCTTCCACACGGACCACAAAACGGTTGCGCCGGCAGACGGGAACTCAACGCAACACAGCTGCTCCTCCGCCCGGACCTCAATAGAGGCGCACGGCGCTGGGAGGACGTTGTATGCAGTTACGCCGGCGCAGCTCGCGACGTACTGCGTTTATACTGTGTTTATACCGTGTTTATACCGTGTTTACTCGTTTCGCGACACCCGGCTTTGGGTACAGAAGTGTTGCTTTTACTGACCGGCACAGGGTAGGTACCTTTGACCGGCGTACTGCAGCAGGAGGGGATTCGAACCCGGGTCCAAAGAGGACGACTGTTAGCATTGCGCCGCCTGCTGGCTGGTGACTCTGATTAATAACGGATGATCCCTGCAGGAAGGTCCCTGCAGGAAGGTCCCAGGGGACACGATGGCGGCCGGTCACCCAGCGGGGCAGCCGTGTCCCGAGTGCGGCTCGTCCAGCGTGGTGGAGGATGACCTGTACTCCCAGCCGCAGTGGGTGTGCGCCGACTGCGGCTCCGTCGTGGCCGAGGGCCGACTCACCACCGACAGGAGCGAGGAGCTCCAGGGCACAAGTAGGGCTTTACCGCGGTCCTCGCTGAGTGTCTGCTACGCACAGAAGGCTGGAAGAGGTTTACCTGTAGTGTGAGCAAGTTATACCTTTTCTTCCCTCAATCCGGGCTCCCTTTCCCGGAAAGGGAAAGGAGGCAGGAGCAGAACAGGAGTGTGGGGCCGCCTTAGTTCAACTCAGCTCCACGGTGTTTACCGGAGTCCCTAGGTGTTGGCCGGATGAGGAGCTCTCGTGTGACTCTGGGACGAATCCGTCAATAACTGGCACGGAACAGGAGTCTGACGAGTTGACATATCGATTATCAGACGACTCAGTTTTTGCTGCAGTTCAAAGTTAATAAAAAAGTTGAAATTAAAATCCTGTAAATTGTTTGTTATAAATGTATCAGAGAGCATTAAAGAGCCTGAGTGGTGGATAAGTCAACAGAAGTGTATTATTAACCCTGCAGTGAATGTGACTTTGGGGTTATGAACAAATTGACTTGTTGGAGGGAACTGGTCGGTTAATTTTTTTGTCATTAATGAGCCGACTATACCTGATTATGACAAAGTGAAAACACATTTTTAATTATTTTTATTAAACTTTTTTTTTTTTTTTTTTAAAGTCTGGCTGGTGACTATTTTGTCTTGTGGCCTCATGTTGTGTTTTGGCCCCCTGCAGATGTGCAGTACTACGAAAGCACCGCGGTGGACAAGCAGCCCTGCAGGAACCAGATCAGAGGTACAGTGTTTACTGTGTTTAGATCCCCCCGTGTTTAGTGGTGTGTTGAAGCGAGGCACCGCTGACCACCCTCCCCTGACCAGGCCTGAAGCGGGTGCGAGCACTCTGCCGCATCCTGCGCTTCCCGGCCGTCATCGAGCAGGCAGCTGAGAGCCTGTTCTCGCGCGCCTACAACCACCCCGCCTTCCTGCACGCGCACCAGCCGAAGAAGGAGGCGCTGGCCGGCTGCAGCGCGCTGCTCGCCTGCCGCCTGCACGGCTGGCCCGTGGTCATGGGGACTGTGGTCTCTCTGCTGGAGGTGGACCCGTGCCTCGCGGCCACCGTGTACCAGGAGCTCGTGAAGAAGCTGAACGTGGAGCCGCCCACGCTGGGCATCACCGACCTGCTGGAGGAGCACTGCGCCAGGTGAGTGGCCAGGGGTCTGGACCTGCCGGCCTTCTTCCGTTGTGTCTTAATGTGTACATCCCCTACAGGGGGTGAGCAGATTAACAGCTTCTGTTGCTTCCTAGTGACAGAAATACCTTATTTCATCGATTGTAAAGCATTCCACCCCCCCCCAAAATTTTGATGGCTTTCATATGCATTTCACAGTCGGGGGTGTTTTAAGACCACCGAAAGTCGCGTGCGTGTTACTCTGTGTTAAACTTAGCTTAAATTTACAACACGCTGCTTGAAATGTCTTCAGAATGATACTGCGCTGTGATGCAGCATGGAAGCATAAAGCACCGACAGACAGGGCCGTGTCTCGGGGGTGTCGATCCAGTAGTGACTGAGAAGAAGGCGATTTTGAGGAAGGTTCACACACCTGTAGTGAAGAGGAATTTAAGATCTCTGGTGTGTCTTTAAACCAATGGCAGCTTATAATTGACTAAATATGGTATTTGCATTCAAAGTGTGAATTTTTCAAATCGTTACCTACCTCGTCTGGGTGTCTGCAGCTACTGTCTCAGTGTGTCGGACGTCCCGGAGGAGTACTGCGAGACCCCTGGCAAGCTGGCCAAACGTGCCAGCGCCCTCCTCGAACTGGCCGCGGAGACCTGGCTGGTCACTGGTCGGCACCCGGTGCCCTTGCTGGTGGCCTCCGTCTACCTGGCGTGGCTGTCGCTGAAGCCGTGTGTGGCGCGCATGCGCCTCTCGCTCGCCCGCTTCGGCAAGATGGCCAAGGTGGATGTTCCGAAGCCAGCCTCCAAGCGTTTGGCCGAGCTGAAGGAGGTGCTGTGCAAGCTAGGAAAGGAGCTGCCCTGGCAGCAGGGGGCTGAAGTGGAGCCCCAGAAGGTGGCCGCTCTGATCGAGGACATCCTGAAGCATCGGCTCACACTGCTCAGACTGGCCCTCCAGAGCCATGAAGAGTCGCTGACCGCAGAACTTGTCCCTGCCAATGAAGATGTCTCCACCGGTCCCACCGCCTGCCCTGAGAACCTTCCCGCTGGCCACACCTCCACCACTGATGGACAACCCAGTGGTGTTGTGAACAATACCATGGTTCTGTCAAGCGACCACACCCACAGGGCAGAACATCCCTCAAGTAACAGTGCCCCCCATGCCGAAGCCCCGCCCCTCTCCGATCAAACCCGAAACTCGGCACCACCGGGTGGTCCAAACCCACAGGTGGAACGCGCTCTGGACACTTTGGACAAGGAGGCAGAGCACGGGTGGAAGAGGCTCCCGTTTGTCCCTCCCTGTATGAAGAAGCCCTCGAAGAGGGCGAGAAGGACGGCAAGGGGGCCGGAGGTGACCGGCTACGAGGAGATCTCAGACAGCGAGATCGAGAGCTACCTCCGCACTCCACAGGAGGTAAGAGAGTTGACCGAGACGCAAGCTAAGGTGTGGTGCAACTACCAGCCACCAAGCGACCGTGTCTGACTGATAGCAGTGCTGCTCTTACGAGGCAGGGATTTCCAACCGAACTGCTGTAAGTTCATGGAAGCTCCTGCACAGTCATGTTGCTTCCTGGAAAAGACACTTGGTGATCATTTCTCCAGCTTATTGATGGTTGAATATTCGGTCTGTCTGGGTTTGTCTCTCTAGGTGGGTTCTGGTCACCCAGTCATAGACCATTCAGTTTGCGCTAACTCTCCAGGACAGACTTGTGAAGCTAAGTCAGTTGCACTGGTGTGTGTGTGTGAGAGAGAGATTTTTTCAGTAGGTGCAGTTTATTAATATTTTTTCTACTGGAAATGTTTGTTCCTGCTGTTGTTGGGAGACATTTGTTGTTCTGCTGAAGATCAAACTGAGGTTGAGTCACTCGAGCTGCAGTCTTTATGAAGTTGAAAGTCGTTCTTTCTGTTTGCATTTCAAAGCTGTTCTAAGTTGTCAGCCCTTTTAAAATAAAGGTCTTTATTTAAAAATGGTCTTTTTTCTGTGTAGTTCAGACATTGTGAGAGAAAAGCGCGCAGGTATAAAGCGACAGCTCCCAGGTGATCCGCTACTACGGTAAATGCTCGTAGATTATCACATAATCCCACGTTGTGAACCTGATATCAAACAAGAGTAAATATTCATATATTCAAATATTTTCCTTTATTTTCCGTTTCAAACTGAGTGAAATTCAAATTCTGCAGCTCCCAAATGAATGCACACACTGGAGAGAATGATAAACAGTGGCTCCTCCAGCTTTTTGCATCATTACGTTGATGTAGAAACGAACAAAGGTGTTACCTGATTTTCACAGTTGGTTGCCCTTTCAGACTCCAAACTGGTGCTAGTACCACCCCTGCCGGCATCTCTGGCCCCTTTTAGAGCTACTTCCTTAACATAACACTTATATAATGCAGCTCATCACGGGGTCGAGACCCACAAATGACAGACAAATGCTCAAATGGATTTTCAGTTACACCTGTGCCAGCAGTAATTTTTTTTTGTTTTTTAACTGGACCCCCCGGAGAGTAATTGCAGAAAAACCCCACATTTCACCTTCAACATGTACAAAAGGTTTTTTTCAAGCAATTATTAACCACATACTGTACACAGAAAGAAAGGTTTGCACTGGGAACATGAGCTACAGACACAGGAAAATGGTGAGCATGGAGGGGCCCCTTGCTGGGGACCCGCAGTCAGTGGTTAAGTTGGAAAGACTCTTGGGAGGCTGAAGGGTGAAATCGAACGCTCCCGTAAGGAGGTTAGCAGATAACCCGGGGTCATCGGCGAGCCTTATTATCACCGAGTCTTTGGTGGACAAGTGAACCGTAATGAAGCGCTCTGTGCCGCCCTCTGTTTCCTCTCTCCCAGTTCATTGTCAGCAGTACCCCCTGGAGGGCCTAGAGGGCGCTGTGACTTCCGGTGCCCCCAGTAGTTAACTGCAGCATCCCCTGGAGGGGGCTGTGTCATCCGATGCCCCCCAAGAGTTTACTGCAGTGTCCCCTGGAAGGCGCCGTGTCCTCCGACGCCCCTGGTAGTTCACTCCAGGGCCTCCTGGCCAGAATATGTGGGAGCTGATTGTGGGCAGCAACCCTGACCAGGACAAGCAGTTAAGGGTGATAACTTGATGGATGGTTCTGGCTCTGCCCCCATCACGTGTCCCCACGCTGGCACTTGGCTCCGCCCAGCAGTGCTCAGAGCACAACGCTGGCGGTGGCGCAGCGGAGGGCAGGCGCAGGCACGTCGATGCGCCGGTGCCGGCGGCGGCGGCAGGCAAACATGCGGCGCAGCTCGGCGCGGAACCGGTCATGCAACCAGGCGTACAGGAAGGGGTTGCAGCAGGACGAGCTCATGGCGCACAGGTGGCACAGCAGCTGCACAAGCAGGAAGTAGCGCTTGTCGATGAGATGAATGTCGACGTCGCGCAGCACGTTGAACACGTGGATGGGCAGCCAGCAGGCACCGAACGCCGCCACGAGCAGCGCCACCAGGCGGAAGAGTCGCCGTTTGCGGGCCCTGTGCGCCTGCGCCTGGCTCTGGGTGCGGTGGCCCGGCACGACGCAGCTGCGCAGTTTCACTGAGATGCAGAGGTAGGAGGTGCAGAGCGCCGACAGCGGCAGGACGTATGTGATGAGCAGTGTGCTGTAGGCATAAGCCAGCCGCTCATGCTCCTGGCCCATCCAGAACTCCTCGCAGATGGTGAAGCCCTCCTGGTGGAACTCCACGTGGTAGGTGTGGGCGACGGCTGGCGCCACCAAGCCACACGACAGCAGCCAGATGGCCAGCAGCACGTAGGCGCAGGCGGCCACTGAGATGCGCTTCTTCAGCGGGTGCACGGTGGCGTAGTACCTGCGCCATCAGGGAGCGGAAACAGTGATTTACCGCAGTCGAGCAACGGAAACGAATCCCGAGCCGCGTCTCCCTCGCTCCCCCAAACTGTTGCTCTTCCGCCGCCCCCCGGCAGCTTGACGCGCACAGCAGCCACCCACCGTGTTTGCTGGCCCGGGTAGCTCAGGTGGGCGCTGCCACAGGGCGTGGAAGAAGCACCAGAACAACCGCGGGAAATACTTTAATATGTAAAAAGTTGTCACAATATTGATAGCAGCTCGTGTATCTGACACAAATACTGCAGCTGCTGCTCATTTTGTTTGAAACTTCAGTTGGTTTTCTGCTGAAAGGAAAATAAAACAGCGTGGAAGACCCTTCCAGGCACAGCTACACTTTTTACATCCATAAAGCGGTAATAATTGGTCAAATGAGGGGCCAGTGAGCAGGCACAGCTGTCAAAGGCTGGAAAAATTTAGCTGTTTAACAGGGTTATTTTAAGTAATGGATGTAAATTCTTAAAGTAAAAAAGAAAAGCTGCACTTTGGGGTGTGAGCCCACCTGTCGACGGCGATGGCGGTCAGCGTGAAGACGGACACGTAGACGGTGACGGGCTGCACGAGGAACACCAGGTAACAGGCGAAGCGGCCGAACGCCCACCCCCGCGGGTTGAAGGCGTAGGCCAAGGTGAAGGGCACGCAGGTGGCGCACATGAGCATGTCGGAGAAGGCCAGGTTGCCGATGAAGAAGTTGGTGACGTTGTGCATCTTGCGTGTGCAGCAGATGACATAGAGCAGCAGGTAGTTCCCCAGCACGGCCACCAGAACAACAAGGGCGTAGCACGGGATGATGAGGCCCTTGAAGGACTGCAGGAGCTCCACGCCTGCGAACGGAAGGCTGCGGTCGGAGGAGATGTTCTGCACGGCAACCTCGAAGGCCGGCCCACTGATGTTCTCCTCGTCCCCCACGCCTGTTGTCCAGCCGCTGTTGCTGCCTTCCATCCCGGAGAGCTGTAACAGAGTCACTCGGCTTGGGAGGTCTGTCGGGACAGGAGTGTGTGAGAATGGAGCCAGGGTTGGTGTGTGAGAATGGGGCCAGGGTTGGTGTGTGGGTGGGGTTGTGGCGGTGAAGTTAATCATCATCACAAGCCTACAGTGTCAACCAGGTGCCTAATTACTGTTTGTTTTTAACCTTGGAATTTAAACTGATTTCATTTATACCCACTTTTTCACAACTGTCACATCCACACTTAACACTCGCAGACGAAACCCACCGAGTCTTTATGCAGGAATCCGAGTGTAAATGCAGGGAAGGGCAGTAAAGGCAGGAGAAAGAAGCTGAAATGGGGCCACAATTACTGACTGTAACAGGTGAAACTGCAAACAAGCAGTTAAGGAGGACTGAGAACTGAAGCAGCACCAGCCAGACTGGAAGTGTGGTCTCACGTCAGGAGGTGCATGAAATCCAAGCCCAAATCCAACCCCGCGCAAAGAAACGTCTCACAAACCAAAGTGGGGGGTTTGATGGACCTCCTCACAAAGCAGAACTGTAGCCTAAATAGGTTCGTTCAGGGGGTGACTGACTACCAAGCTGTAATGCGTGACGATCGAGGCACCGAATAAAAGATTAAACTGCCATTAAAAATTCAGCAGCATGAAAAGTGCAGCTGAGGCCGACACGTCTTAGCGGTGAAAGCCAAGTAGTCAGTCTTCAAAGGGTAGGGTGTCGCTCAGCATTTGGCAAGCGGATCTGACCACCTTCTCAGATGAAGAACCCGGCTGAACTGTTGACGTATGAACTGGTGACGGCAGAAGATTACCAACCACTCGAGCACCACACAATAAAAACACAAGGGAAGCAACGCAAGTAATCGCCACCATAGCAACAGATGTTCTGAGGAGTTGGTCAAGTTTCGCAGTAGAGCAGGATTTTATTGCGAGAATTTCCACGGAAATTGAACGATTCCAAACAACTGCTGGGTAAAAAGGAGCAACACCGGCGTCAACTAAACGCGAGAGCCGAGAAAAGCTGCGTTTTAATTACAGTGATTGTGAACGGTTGTGCCGAAATGCGTCTTGTAGCGACAGTTCAAAGCAAGAGGGGCGTTAATGTTCTTTTTTCAGAGGTACTTTTGAATTTATGACAAAGGCCACATTAAGGATGCGTCACAGCAGCGCAGTGAGGGGCGGCCGAGGCTCCGCTTTCACTCCTTCCTTCAGCGCAAATCAAGCCGTTTCGGGTGGGAAATTCTGCTTACAATTTCTCTGCACGATGCGATCAAAGGTCTGACTAAGTCAGAGTCATGAAAAGACACAGAATAACGAAACGTGTGGGCTGACAGGTGGTGGACCAGTGGAGGGGGCAGGAGGGGCTTGATGGACAGCTTCCCAACCGGCCCGTTCCAGCTCATCCTCATAGGGTTTGTCGGTTAGGTTTTAAAGATGAAACCAAACAGGCTGATCAGCAGGAGACAAGAACTAGGATTGGGAGTAGGACTGGGATTGGGATTGGGATTGGGATTGGGAGTAGGACTGGGATTAGGATTAGGATTGGAATTGGGAGTAGGACTGGGATTAGGATTAGGATTGGGATTGGGAGTAGGACTGGGATTGGGATTGGGGATTGAAATTGGGAGTAGGACTGGGATTGGGATTAGGATTGGGATTAGGATTGGGGATTAGGAGTAGGACTGGGATTGGGATTAGGATTGGGATTAGGATTGGGGATTAGGAGTAGGACTGGGATTAGGATTGGGGATTGGGATTGGGAGTAGGACTGGGGTGGCCATAGCTGTGGAAGACTTTCACCAAGTTGGGAGTTTTGGCTCAGTTAACGTCATTGATTTTCCATGTTTTTCCCTCAGATTATTTTGCAGGCCTTAAATGGGCCACGTCCTCAGCAGATGAGTATCTTTTAACGAAAACCCTGCTGATCCACGTGTCTCTTCCCTTTGGTCCCACCAGGTGAGGAACTGATCGGTTTGTCCTGAAAGGTTCCCAAAGAGCTCCTCTGCCTCCACTGTTTCGGCTGCCTGTTTGTTTGCCGTCCGTTCGTGTGGCGATTGTTAGACTAACTGCTGCAGGCCGTCAGTAATAAAGATCACAGCAGGAATGTAAAAGTCATCACTTTCGTCATGTTCACTGCTCATCTAAAGCACAGACGTGCCATGTAAATGTCTTTTCTATACGAGCAAATATTCCTGGCGATTGAGTGGAATAATTGGGTCTTTAATTTATTGGCAGTAAAAGACTGAATGAAGCTCATTCGGCCATTTTAATTCCTCATTAAACGTGCCTGACTTTGCTTTTTTGTCGAGCCACTATATCGAGGGCGGGAGCAAGTGAAGACAACATGTAGCAGAGATGAGCCACCGCTACTGAGAAAGACCTTTTCCCGTCAGGTTTCTTTTTTTTGTTAAGAAAAACACCACATGAAACACGGTAAACTCACCCGGGGTTCCACCCTCGGTTCGACCTGTTTGTTTCTTGTGACTCCTGCACACGTTTACATTTACTTTGCTCGTTGATGCTGAGATCCCACCAATACTGCGATCTCAGGTCCCGTGGTCTCCACATGGTGCTAATGACAGTAATAATAATGTGCCTCCATAAATATTGCCACTTTTAACCTTTGAGGGAACATTGATGGAGCCCATTTCCACAGCCCTCGTTTCCATCTCCTCCTCATCTTGTTCGCCTGGTGTGTGGCTGACGCCTTGAAATGGGCTCTTGTTTTTCTGACCCTGTGGACCGATGGAGCGCTGAACCGTAAGCAGACAGAACCGCTGGGGGGGTGGGGGAGGCCACATGACGTGCGAACGTATGAACTTCGACCGACTCTATGCCGCATTATTTCAGAAGTGGACGGGTCGGTTGCTGGATGTGTAACATGTCAGCAGTCACCGTGACAGTAACTGTGGAAAAGTGTACTATTACAGCTGGATCTGCTGTGACCCCCCCCCCCCCCGCTCCTGAATGAAGACAGAAGACGGCTGGGGGTATAATTTTCTGAGGATTAGCCATAAAGTCAAATAACCCAAAGCTGTAATCAATACACCCCGCTGGTGTCAGGGATCGAGCAGGCGGCACAGAACACGCGTGTGCGAACATGTCGACACACATGTCTGCAGCCCTATGGTACTGAGGGACACCGCAGCTGGTCAGAACTGTGAAAAACCTCACAGCTGTTGTGCGGGAACCAGAGGTAAACTGTCCACGAGGGTCTTCGACAGGTGCGTGGACCTGCCTCCCGTGGGGCTTCTGATTTCTGCGGATTTACCCCGCTGTACCCCCTTTGCCCCACGCCAGCCCGTTTGTACCATAACAAACACATTTTTCACTGCAGGTGAAATTAAGGCCCATGTCAAATGTAAATATTCAGCCGATTTCACTTTCATGTCCCTCCTGGGGGGACCGGTGAGGTGTAAACATTCTTTAAATCAGTTTATTTAAGTCATTTAAAAACCAATTGAATTCTTTATACTGAGCGCTTGTTGCTGTTTGGAACCAAGGAAAACAAATAAAATATACTGTGGAGAATATGATCAGATACAGTCTCAGTGCATGGAAATGAGAGAAAGGACATCCGAGGCTCCGTTAAGGAATATATGTTACTACTGGAAGGATTTTGACCAAAGATCATTTTCAGCTGCACCTCCTTCTTGCCAGAGAGCAGAAATAAAAATATTGTGTTAAAGCACAAGAGTTTAACCAAATGAGAAATGAGGAAAGGCGGGAATGCCAGGCGGACCTTTTGTTGCTGAGGAACATAAATCACGGTGTTTCCACTGGTTCCAGTAACTGGTTCTGAAACTCTGACGGGACCCGGTTACTCTTCAGTCGAAGCTGAGATGCTGAAGCTCACTTTCCAAACGCGGGCATAATTCAGAAATTCACATTCTTCTGCACCGTCTGGAGATTTTCTTCAAACACCCCCCCCCCCCCCCCTAAGTCGTATTTTCTGTTCTGTTTTACTTTTCGTATCTCTACACCGTCCGTTTCTTCTGGCCGTTAAACCGCCGTTTTGCGCAGTTCTCCTGCGAAACAAACGGGATTTTATTTGTGGACAATTTTCAACTCCGCCGAACTGTGTGAAGATGTTTAAACTGCCCTCTTGTTTTATTTGTCAGTTCACTGTAAAAAAGGGCATTTGGAGAAACTGCTGTAAAAGCTGAGTAAAATCGGTGTAAGGCTGAGAAAAGCGGGATCCGGACAGGATTCGCCAGAGGAGCGACAAGTCTGTGCAGTATATTGTTTTTCACATTTACAGCATCAAACGCGGCATCACTTCATCCCACCATCCATTCATCTATTCATATTCATCCATTCATTCATCAGTCCGGCGGGACTCACCTGATCGGCGGCTCGTCTCTCCTCGGCGATCCGCTCCTCCATCCGTGGATCCACGTCGATATCCAAGAGAACCGAAGGGAGGTGAGAGCGCCTGTTCACACACACACACACACACACACACACACACACACACACGTGAATCCTGAACAGGTGGAGTTTAGATTGGAAATAAGGTTGAATGGATGGATGAACAGATGAATGGATGGATGAATGGATGGATGAACAGATGAATGGATGGATGAATGGATGGATGAACAGATGAGTGGCAGCTTCACTAAAGCTGAAGGAAACTGCTGGACGCCACAGCAGTGCGACACACGTCAAGTTGTGGACAGAAGAAAAACGTGCTGCCGCCAAAGACATAAACAGCAAACTGGGAGAACTGGAGTCACACAGGAACTAATAAGCAAATTTTGACAGTTACACTAAAAACGGCACCGTGGGAAACTAATGAAAACAATGAGCGAAGAGGCAAAACTCCACACAGATTGTGCTGCTTTCGAACCCACGTCGAAACCCCAGGAGCAACTGACTGCATATAAACGCAGACTCTATGTACAGCAGGACAGTTTATATACTGGTGGGAAAGTCGGGCGTTTGTTGTGTTTATTCCTCAATATTTTTTCTTCTTTTCTTCTGGTGTGTTTGGGGTAGAAGATCATAGGTATAAAATGGATGTAATTTGCACAGAAGTATGAAAAACAAACAGCTGCAGAGAGCAGTGAAGCCCCAGAGTGGTGCATCATGGCGGCGCCTCTGGGAGAGCAAAGGCCAACAAACCGTATTATTTAATGGTTTATAAAAGTCAAATGTAAATGACCTGTAAATCACCAAATGTGAGGTGCAGCATTGTAAGAAGCCAGGGTGAAAACCCAGTTTTTAGGAAGTTCTAATGTGTTTTTCTATACCTCTGCTCAATATTCTTACCTGTATTTTCCATTCCCCACATCTTGAGTTCACAAGGGGTACTGCTACACAGGGAGGTAGGACTTCACAGAGAGACGTGTGTTCGCGAACCGGCCGTCCAAGCGAGGAGAATTTGGTCAGGAGAATTTTGGAGAACTTGAACCCTGGTTTTCCCGAGACCAGCGTTTCTACCACAGTACAACTGGTAGGGATGAGAAATAATGTAGCAGAGGTGGGGGAACCACCTCCTTGAACATCACACAGGATTCAGCATCTCTAGGGGCCAGAGGGCTCCTATTGCAGCACGTCGGAGCTGAAATGGGGGACATCCCAAGCAATCAGCCCGTCCTTTGAAATGAGGGTCCTCCTGTCTGCAGCTGGCTGATAGCATTTCTTCCCGCTTCCCACCAAAGGAGTTTGTCTTCATAAAAGAAACACGAGAAGCTTCAGCAGGTTCGGATCAGGCAGATGGGGTCAAATGAAACAACGAAGAGCAGCCAAATCTAAGCTGCCTCCTCTACAACTGCAGGGCTTCGTGTTTCAGTCAGTCTGCAGAGTTGTGCTGTTGAGGTCCTTTTGTCATGCCGGCAGCAGCTGCTCCTCTGATTTCTCCTTTCTAAGGTGTGTGTGTAATAAAGCTCTCGCATGATGCTGAAGGGCCCTTCTTCTCTGAATTCCAAGTGTTGGAGGAGTTCTGCTGATGTGGCTTTGTCTGCTCTGTGGAGAAACCGCGCTGCAGGACGGGAGCTGGCTTGTGGGTGGGAGTGGGGGTGGGGGTGCTTTAGAGGTTTGACATAGAGCAGTGCCTCCTGAGAGCTTTGGCTGACCTGTTCGCTGGCCAGCAGTGCTGAGGGACCTCCCGCCAGAGCAGCACTTTGAACCGTCACACCGATGGTGGTCCACGTCACGTCTCCTGGCACCTGGTGGAGACGACCAGCCTCCCGCCGTCCGCTGTGTGATGAAGCGCCAACTTTTGGGTTCCCGCTGCCTGTTGTGGAAATACGGCAAGGTTGTGGGGTGAAGACAGATGTGGACGGTGTTTCGTACCCCACACATAAAGCTGGCAGATACTGATGCTAATGAGCTCTCCGGGGTGCCGGTGACACTTTATCTCCAAGAGGTGATTTTAATTTCAGGTCTTTGTAATGAGGACACTGTCTACTTGAAAACACGCTTCTCCGCACAGGATTACTGCCCCCAAGTGCAGGCCTGGGGGGTTTCAGTCGGGGGTCAGAATACATCACGCCTGGTGCAGAGGGTAGACTTTCCTCGTGTCTGATTGCCGTGATGTTTGAGGAACATCTACGGATCATTTGTCATTCTTATTGCATCGCCAGCAGGTTGTGGGGGGTGGAGGTGGGTGGGGCGGCTAATTTGGAGCCTAACTTTAAATCACCCTGGCCCAGGGTCTCACGCAGCTTCGGTGGCGCCGTGTGCATTTACCGTGAAACTGCTTCTGCCCTCCAGTCCCAAAACAGCAGCTTCATTCACATCCCCAAGTTTCTTTATTTCTTAAAAAATTCTCTTTCTACTCCACCATCACGTTTCTGGTTTAGAATTCGAAATCAGCAGTAATTCAAATGCAACGTTCTCCAGGGGGCTGCATGGCCGCCACCCAGAACTGCTTCTTTCAGGTGAGCAAGTGTGTAGGTGTGTGCTGCTGCGTGAAGTTTTTTAAGTCTATACATGTTCTGTGTCGCTCTTTTTTAAATGTTTTCCTCTCTGACTACAGAGTTAACCAGCCAGTTTCCCTCCGTAGTTGTCCTGTGGCTTTAGAGCAGCACAAGTCCTCTGGTGGTCCCCCCTTTACACTCATCCACGTGGCTTTGATAAAACCTCCAGTCCTTCTCACCATCGGCAGCAGCAGCTCTGCCACCTCCCTTCTCTGTTTCTCCAGAATGGCCAAGTTCTGCCCCTCACTGCCTTTCCAACTGCCATCCTCACTTCTGCCTCAATTCTTATGATATCCAGCCCCGGAGCTCTTCAGGTCACTCAGCCAGAATGACCCCTGTGATCTACCCCTTTTGCCTTCACAGGTGTCCACTGGACTTGGTTCTAACCCGCACTGAATAACAACTGGTTAAGTACTAATGGTCCAGCCCTCCATCCTTCACTTGACCACTGCGGTCCAAACTGACCAGAAACCTGAATCAGCTGACTTACTGGTTCTCTCCTTTTTTCCTGGCATTTATGGTGCACAGTTGATGTTTCACTACTGATGCCGGGAAATTGAGCAGTTTTTTTCGGTTTCTTTTCCCTGAAATCTGAAGGTGTTGGTTTTGAACCCTCGATCAACGCACTGACCCTGAATCGATACCGTATGAACGACTTAGGAGTAAATTGCAGCAACAGTGACTGTCTATGGTTATGAAGACAAATGCGTCAATTGTTCCTTCCATCCATCCACTGCAGGCGTTTGTCTGGCTTTCCTTGAAAGAAAAAACCCACTCGATTCTTTTCCTTCAGTAAGGCCCGACTCGGCTCCCCTGTGTCCTTCACTGGGAGGGAACACCAGACCATAGGCTGAAGTTGAGGTCCTTGGGTATGTAGTGGACTCACATGGGCTGGGAGGTGAACACCGTCATGTTGCAGAAGAGTACTGAGCAACCCATTAGCTGACGTTTAGGTGATCACGTCTTCATCTGCAGACACCCAGAAGGGATGAGAAACGTCAAGGAGGTAATATACTGTATGGTGGTCGTGCAACCATAGGGTTGCTGATGGAATTGTAACATCAGACGTAAAACGTTCTGTTCACTATGACAAGTTCGACTTCATCAGGAGACCCTTCATGTGACTGGACGTCCTTCTGTTCTGTCCAGGAGAATGACAGCAGGTAAAGCGGCTGTCTTGAGATGATGACACAAGGACATAAGATCCTTGAAGTCTCCTTCGTGTTCCTCATATTCTTTGTTCCTCTTCATTATTAAAATCCTTCTTCATTATCATAAATCTCCATAAACCTCAGTACTAATGTCACAAAGCTTCAATTTTTAGTGTCTTTCTTCAGTGCTGTCTGTGAAAGTGTGTGTACCTTGGACCAGTTGCCAAGTGAACTTATTAACCGCTTTAATTTTTCTACGTTTAGATGATTTCCAGCGACGCCTCCGTGGAAAGAAAAGGCGGAAGGTTCAACGTGACCTGCAAGCCCAAAGAATGAAAAATTAAAAAAAAAATCGAATGGATTGACGTTCGAGAACCAGGCCGGGTTTTATGTTCATCTCTGCGCCGGGATTTTATTCCAGATTTTAATGAGATCCATCCGAATAGTTTTAATTAAGAGCCAGTTAAACTCTAAATGCCATATGGTTTGTGTTGGGTTGTAATTCTCCGTCCCTCGGCTGTGTTGTCTGGAGATGGTTCATTAAAAATGAAAGACAGTCAAATCCCGAATCAGCCTGAGAACCGTGGCCTTCCCCCGTTCCTTCTAAAAGCCTTATCTGTGTTAAATCTCATCTTTTTGTACCCTGCGTTAGTCGGACTCCCTGGCGGATGATGGATCAGTTCAGGCTGTAGGTGAGGGGTGGGTCAGGTGGAGGCAGCACGGGAACCGTGTGCAGACGGAGCACTGGGGTCCATCCAGCCCCAGCTTTGAACAGGCACGACGCAGGCGATCGATTGAAGCCACATGTCTCCAGGGCCATGTGTCCCTCATCCTGCACGACCAGCTCCCAGTGCTGAAGGCCCCAAGCGAGTAAAACTGTGGACCGTCTGCCGCTCGGCCTATTTGTGCCTTGGGCGGCGCTCTTGAGGGCATCACGTAGGCTTCAGATGGGAGCATGGCGTCTACGTGTAGCAGCGCTCAGCATGAGGAGCAGGGTTGTCCATCTTCTCACTCACCCACCTGTTGATGAGGGTTTCCGTTCAACCAACAGACCTGTTCATCTCCTGGTCTGATTCTGACAACCGATGATAGATGGATTCTGACCTTTCTCCATCAGCCCCCATTTAAAAAACAACCATAAAAATGACCTTTTTTAACCGCATTCATCCTGAGAGAAGCTCAGTGCCACGGCATGCTGGTGCTGCCGGGTGCTGGCGCGGGGGTGGAGGTCCTCTCGTGGAGCACACATGGGGCCATTTGCGGTCCACCATCACCGGCTAGCGTCTGTAAGTGGCTGCTTAATGCGGTGATTCCCCTTCTTCTGCTGAGATCATCGGTAATCTGGCAATGTAGGGATATTCTCACCTTCTCGCCCAGGGACCTCACTCAGTTTGAGCTTCTGGATGCAGATGTCACTTCACCGTGTTTCTGTGGTTGTGATTAGCTATGGATCCCTGACAAAGACGACTTCGTTGGTGATGTTCGGCTATATGTTTCCCTGCCGTGTGAGTCACCACCCTTTTCTTTCAACGCCCTCAAGCTGATGTCGACTAACATGTCCACTCATGAGTGAGAATTTTCAGCTGCAGCACAAGGCACAATTACAGAATTTTTATCTGCTTCATTCCATCCCCAGACACCCCACACCTCCTGAAAAGGGAACACAAACCATCCATAAAATCCTGCCCTTCCACTGAGTGCCGCCAATCCAGGTCAAAGGGCTTCAGAAGACTTTTGCCTGTGAGTGAATGTGAGTACCCACAATGCACTGCTCCCTCACTGGCACACATCTGAGCCTCTCCTCTTTCATTCTGGTTTTTCCCTCCGTTTTGTCTTTGTGGTGGCTGCCACGAGGGAGCCCAGACCCATCAAGACAATGATGGTGAGGATCTCGAGCTCTTCGGAAATCCCCTACAGCCCAGCGAGAACCGCCTTTGTCTGTGCAAATTGAAATTAAACCCCTGTTAGGTCCTCAGCTTCTGTTCAAGTTTGGTCCAGTGAACCGCGTCTGTCCCTCAGATCTGCTGAGTACAATTCAAGGAGGTTCTCGGAACCCACCTCCTTAAGACACATTTCTCTCCAGATCTCTTCACAGCTGCATAAATTTAAATCACACCATCTGTCCAGATCGCCCTTATTTCTTCTCAATTCTGTAGGCACCTGAGTAAAGTCAAAAATGGTGGTATCAGACAAGCAAGCCATTCTTCACTAGCTGTGTGTTTGCATAGATCCTTTCGTCTGTCGTGAAACACACTCCGAGTTGCACTTTGGAACAAAATGTGTGCAAAGCGAAGAAGTGTTAACGTGTTGAAGCCATCCAGATGTGGTGCAGGACAGGAGATCGATATGCAGCAGCAACTCAGCAAGAGTTTTGTCAGACATTCAAACGTGCAGTTTTTGAGCGAAGCCAAAGCCCGGGGCTGGATTGCAAACTGTGCTAAACGAAAAACAATGCAGAGACCTGCGTGGTCATGGACCACCTTTGCACAAACACGTCGTTCATGTTGGCCTTCCGATGCTATTTATTTCCTTTGCACAGAATCTGGTACAAAGAGGCCTAAATAAACACCATTTCTGCCCATTTACACTGCCAGAGGTTCGCTGACGCTCTTCAGGTGAAGCTACGTGGCTGATGGAGCAGCAGCAGCTCTCCTGCAGCTCCAACCTCGGTCTTTTCAGCCACAAACCCAGAACCTTAACTATTATCTCACGCCTCTGTGTTTTCACTTCGCCTCACGCACTACGATTCCTACTCATCATTCTTTATGTCCATTCTAGACAAAGCGCACATGGATAAAAAAGAAGAGAGACCCTGTTATCCATGTTGCATTAGGTAACTAAACCCGAGTCACAATAATGTACCACCCAGCTGTTTATTTGGTGTGTTGCCTTGGCAACTTTGCATGGGTTCGGTGATGTCATTGCGTGGGCTACTGAGCTTTCAGCACCTTGTCTTCACCTGGGCATTTTTTTTCACGGATTGTTTGGAGGAGCTGAGCGCCGACTCTTGTTTTATTTACTGTCCTACAGGGCAAACAGATGCTCTTCCTCCACCTTCTGCCGCATCTCTTGTCTGCCTCAAACCGAACACCGTATCACTTCACACCCCGAAGCGAAGAGCCGGTCCATCATCCCCCCGCTGTAGCCGATTGTCAGGCCTGCGTGGGTTACTTGCTCTGTGCTGCTAGTGAAGGACTGTCCGAGTCTCTGCATGCTGCCGTCAAACCGTCACCGTAGACTTCAAGGTAGCGTATATTTCTCTACACCTTCCCAGGTGAGCACTGCACTAGTGAACACGGTGACGACTTGTCTTCCGTCCTTGTTGTTTGATTTCCAATCTTTGCCTGTTTAAAATGGATGTGGGGTTGCTCATCCTGAGGTCCTGCGGTTAGCTGGTTTTTTGTGGAACGTCTTACACTGCCACGTGAGTTTTTTTTTTCATTTTATTCTTTCAGATCAGTTCCATTTATTCTGCTTGACTTTGTTCCTGAGGGGTCGCCACAGAGCACCGAGACAGTGCGCTGCCTAAGCAGAAAGGTGTAAATATTAATATGGTGGGAAAGGGCTGATTCCCACTGGGGATGCAGCTCAGAGCACATCAGGAGAAACAAACCTCCCGGACTGCGAAGCTCATCTGAGTGGAGGGCAGGCGGAGGAGGGGAGAGGGCGGGAGCTGGACCACCGTCCTGGGAGTCGGTGCGATTGGAGTGGCGGCACGGTGACCTTCGAGGGACCTGTGTGCCAAGACACAGCACAAAAGCAAGTGAAAGACACGCATGGATAGGAAATCCTATTTAAAGTGCATCCGTGGACAAATTTTAGTTTCTCTTCTAAAATGCATGTAACATACACTCAAGGGCCAACATTCCTTAGAGGTTCTGCTCCTTGTTGACATGGTTGCACCATGTAATTCTGCACATTTTTCAGTTGCACGTTCATGCTGCCAGCTTGCTGTTGTACCACATCCAAAAGGTGGATTCAGATCTGGTGACTGGGGAGGTCATTGAAGTTCTCTGAACTCATTGCCATGTTCATGGAACCAGGTTGAGGGGCATGGTGCATCTTCATGCTGGAAGTGGCCATTAGAAGATGGTGAACTGTGGCCACGAAAGGATGAACGTGGTTAGCAGCACTCAGGCTGTGGCTTTCAAACGCTGCTCAGGTGGTATTAGGGACCCAGTGTGGCCAAGAAAACATTCCCACCAGTCTTCAGCTGTCCATTTTTGGAGAACTGGTGTCCACTGTAGCCTCAGCTCCCTGTGCCACCGCTGTTGCGTACAGTGTTTACCTGAGTGCAGTCTTCTGTCTGGCCGTCCTCCTCTGACTCCCCCCCACCAGCAAGCTGCTCCTCACTGGATGTTTTTTGCTTTCCGCACCATTCTGCACAATTCTGGAAACTGTTGTGCGTGAATATCCCAGGCACCAACAACCACAATGAAATAAACCCCCCGCCCTTTCTGAAGTTTGATGTGAACGTTCGCTGAACCTCATGACCTGCCTGGGGGATTTTATGCCCTGCACTGCTGCCACACGATTGGCTGGTTAGATAATTGTGCAAATGAGCAGGTGTTCCTAATAAAGTGGCCGGCGAGTGTATAAATAGGCACGTAAACACGTACGTAAGAAATAGTGTAGATCTCTTACAGAACATATTGTAACAGAAGCAGTTTTACCTATTCGTTCTTCTCCAATAGCCACGTTCCAGTCTGTGTTCCCTGAAGCCCGAACTCGCTTCTCTGTTTGGAGAGAACAAGCTGCACATTAAGTAGAGCCATAAAAACAAGGCGCCTTGAATGTCAGACCTATCAGAGAGGAGCTGAAACACACGGCAGAAGCTACAGAGGGCGTAAGCAGATGAAACACGAGAACGGCTGCATCTCACATCAAATTAAACTTACCGGGATCCCCTCCAGTAAACTGCCGGCTGCCAGTGAGCCGTTTTTACACATTTATAACATATTCTGCATATAAGACTGTCAGTGACATTCACTGTTAACAGCAATATGCCATATGCTTAAAAAAATAATATTTAGATTTGGAAAAACAAGTTTTGCATCGAGAAAGGAGATGTTCCGTGGACACAATTTAGAGAAGACAGCGTTGACGATCAGTGAGAGCACAATGACACAAGAGGCCCGGGTCTGCCCCAAGGACACAATGCTGGGCCACTTCTTCTGCGTGTGGAATTCCACGCCAACGCTCACAAGACCCGGATGTGGCCTCCAAGGCAGATCGAAACTGTCCAGTTTCCTTCACCCGTTATTAAATCCCTTACATCACAGCTGCACGTGCAAGCAGGGCTTTACGAACCTGAGGGTGGTGACAGATCTTCAGTAAGACATACGAGGTCACTCAGCAGAAGCATAAACAAGAAGACCGAGATTTTCACAGTTTGGGATCATCATGAGAAGCATGAACCACGGTTGGGAGAGCTGGGGGGAGAAAGGAGATGAGGACGACCTGCATTGTGTCCACTTCACACATTTTTGTTGCACAAACCACATTTTTTGCATAACGTAGCACCGGTGGTGGCAGAATACAGAATAGAACTTAGACAGAATAATCTAAGTTAACTGGAGAACTAGGCTTCCGAGCTGCAAAACTGAATGGCTATTGTTACCTTTAATTCTTTTCAAATGTGCTCAAACGGAATGGATTCTGCAGTAAAGGATGAATTTGAAGTCTTGTTAAGCAGGTTTTAAATAATCGTAATTGCCCGGAAGATTCTAGTAATACAGCCGAGTTTCTGCATCAATCCGTGCCAATAAGCCCACTTAGTTCAAGTAAAATTAGTGCTAAATGATGCGACGCTTTCGTCGCCAGATGGCTGCTGGCAGTAACTGACTGGCAGCTGCGCTAACAGCACTTCGCTGTTAACAGCGAACGCCCTTTACAGTGTAATACGTGCTGATTGGCTGATGGCGGCTGGCTTTATACTGTGGTGTGTTCTGATTGGCTGGTTGGCGGCGTCAGGCAGACATTTTGTGCTCAGGTCTCCAATCTTTGACTTTACATATTTACTCATTAATCACGTTTACTTTTTACTGATCAACACGCATTTCATGATTAAAATAAACTCTTTTCGCTACTAAAGCCACACTCTTTTTGATTATTGCAAGCCAGCAAACCAAAGTATCCAACTTTCGGGAAAACGCCACCGATTGTAATCTTTACGCACTAAATGATGCAAATAAAGGGGCACAAAGAGCGCAAAAGTCTATTAGCACTGTGCACGACCATTTAAATGTCAACATTTGCTCATCGTTTCATGAAAATGTCACATATGGGGATTTTAACCCCGCCTTCCATCAACCTCAGCTCATATACATTAACTCCACACTAAGTTCATAGAGAAGATTTCCATAACCACTAGGTTTGCGGTGAGCTTGTGTTTCCACCAGCACTTTGTTTTCCCTGACACCCCCTCCCACCATGTGTGTTGATGCAGCAGCCTTCCTGCTGAGATGGAGGGGATTCTGGAACGTGTCTTCTGTCCCCCATCACAAATCAAAAGATGATGGAGACGAATGGAGGAGACGACGGTGTGCAACACGACCTCAGCCTGAGCCTGAGCCTGAGCCTGCAGGTTGTGAGTTTCACTGTCACACTTGTGGGATTCACCTGCCATCCTTCCTATGGAACAAGTCTCCCCTAAGCGAGCAGAGGGACATGGGCTGCTTTTCCATCACCAACATATATTCCCCGCTTGATCTTTATCTTGTAGCTTGTGTGAAAACAAAAACAACCCATTAAGCTGGATATTGGGAATGACTGAATAATTTTGAGATTATTATTCATGGCGCCTCCTACTGTTGTTCGCCTTTGAGAGTGGGACAAAGGTTCCGAGGGTAACGGTGAGGCAGTTGCTGCAAAAATCAGAGCTGTTCATGGTGTGCTATGGCCCGGGGTAGCTGGTGCACGAGTGCCGGCGATGGTGTCGCAGACAGTTTAGGTAGAGGAGGCTTTGGGCAGGATGACCGGCTACAACGGGGATGGGAGTCTGACTCCTACTGCCCTACCAAAGGAGAGGTGGTTTAATGTGCAACTGATCAGAAAACAAAACATTGGTGAGACCTGTCAGCTGACCCCACCTCCTCTTGGCATTCCTGGTGAAGAAAAAGTGAAAGGGAACAAGTTTGCTGTACAGGGGTTTGGGGGGTCAGGACTGTGCTACAACTTCAAGGAAAAATGTTTTTTTGGAGAGATTGATCTAAATAACATTCTGACCTTTTTAGTAACATAACTAAGGTTAAATACCTTCTTAAAATATACAAGAGCAGGACCACAAGTGGGATCATTTGGATCAAGTTCCTCAACTGCTGTGACGATTACTGTCTCTCATGCCCTTACGATAGCTGCTCAAAGTACCATCTGATGCTTCAGCTGTCCTCCTGGAAGTGGGGCCAGATGCCTCGTGGTGACACCTCCAGCTTCTTCCTCTTTACTGGATCTTAACACTGACGGGCCGACAGGTGGACTCGCTGTGTATCTGTAAAAGCTGTTGTTTCCTCCCGCCGAGCTTCTGTGCTCCTGGTCACTGTCTTGTTTGTAAGAGACACACTCGGCTCTCATGTGGCGGCAAGAGGGTGAAGGAGAAACGCTGTCAAGTGTGAGAGGGACCTGTGGGCAAGATGTGACTTGAAGGGCTTTTTGTAACACTCATTTCATTAAAAATATGCAAATGATGTAAAGGTAAATGTGTCCCCACCAGGCTGCTGACCTGATTGCAAAAGCTGGGCAGGAATTAAGCGATTTTAACCCGTGTTTTTAATGAAACCCAAGATTGTTTTACATCTGTTTTGACCAGGTCCTGAAGTTCTGGTGTTTGTAGTGCTGCTGGAAGACAGGAGGAAGGTCTAACTGAAGTGTTGTTCACCACCAGGTTTAAATGCCCAGGTTGCAAGGTGTAAAAAAAAAACAAAAAAACAGCCCAGCTTTGCTGGGTGTGCGGAGTGAACGTGGCGAAGGTTGTTTGCTCACTGCTGCCAACAGGCATCTTTCTCTTTGTTGCTTTGGAAACTAATTACTTCCATTAAGTGTTTTCAGTAGCTGAGCTGTAGGGATGCCTTCTCCATTGTTCTGGTCCCAGATGAACTACACGTCAAAACAGAGACATGAGCTTGTGCCAACTGGCCACAGTGGGCAGGATCCAAACACAGGCCAGCTGTGAATGAGGACCTCTTCACGTCCATTTCAATGTTACTCACGCTGAACATCTCTGTATGTAAACCTCTTTACTTCCTTCTGAGCAGGATTTCGTTCACAACATCTGAAGATATGTCACGATTTACGATAGTTATATCCCAAACCCTATCCCTAACTCAGAGAACCATATCCATAACCCTAGCTGTATCACTAACCCTCAGTCAGTCCCACATACCAGCCTCTCCTGAGCTTCCGCTTGGTTTTGTCACTCAACTGACGCTTGATTCCCATCTCTTTGCATCAGAGTTATGAATTAAGACCTCAGTGAGTGCAACTAAACCCATTTGCGGGTCTTCACAGGGGCAACAAACATACACCTCGCTTGTCACAGTTTTGGCACCTCGGGGACCTTCTGCTGCATCCCAGGGCCCAGTGGGGGGGCGTGGCCTGTTGAGGTCCTCCTGAACGGACCTGTCCTGCAAAGGGGGTGTTTTTTAATTAACCCAACTTAGCAAAAAAGTTGCTGTGATATAATTTCCTTCTCATTAAGGTGGCTTAGCTGTTGTCAGATTATAATATGATGACATGTCGAAGATTATGACTGAATAATGGCTGCTGAATTCTAGAAAAGCATGGAGACTGAAACTGTCATCTGACCGCCTCTCTCATTGCACATTCAGTATTGTTTGCACTGACCATATATTCTTATGTTGTTCATTATTTATCTGTTTATTCTCGTTCGGTAACCTAGCTCCGGACCACCACTACCCACCTCAGGAGAAGCAGGTTCTCATAGTGGATCGATGGAACTTCGTATTCATTTATTTGTTTAATATATTTTTAGTTATTTACCTATTCAGCTACTCTTCTATTCCATTTGCCTGTTGTCCCGTGTTGTCACGCCGTTCAGTGTGCTGCTCCCTGTGGCACAGGAGATACCGTATTTTGTTCTCTCTTATACATATGTATGAGGCAGAATGACAATACGGTGAACCTTGAACCTTGAATAAACAGCAATTAATACTGTGAATATTACAAAAGTAGCACCGAGTTACTTTTTGCATTCAGTGCCGATGGCAAAGCATATCGATTTGGATGCTTTTTATATCTGTGTCATATTGCTCGGCAGAAATCAGTGCCGCTGTGACCCTCTGAGGTCTGATTGCCAGACAGAAATGGAATCTTTACTGGGAGGCAGTCAGAGAAAAGACTGGCAATCAGTTTAATGAAAGAATCAGCTGCACACAATTCGCTGTAGCAGAGAAAAGGCATCTCGGCATCTTCACACCTGTGCTCCTAAAATAGAGTGCATTTTTACTAGTGCCCATATAGCTACCATGGTAATTGGTGCATTGTGAGCAGGGAAGTCATTTTTGATTTTCCAGTGACTTGGATGACCTTTAGTTTTTTAAGTACCGAGGTACATTCGGTTGTTCTAAACCACTGGACAGTGCAGGTCTGTGGTGGTCTATGTGTTGAATTTCCAAGGGGATTCAGTAGCATTTAACTGAGCTCATAGGCGGGGCCCCCGAGCCGGGGCTTCCAAGGCAGGGTTCCGAAGCAGAGCTTCCAAAGCAGGGCTCCCAAGGCAGAGTTTTCTAGACAGGACTCCCAAGGCTGGGTTTCCAAGGCAGGGCTTGCAAGCATCTGAAATGGACCCCTGAAGCCTTTATGATTTAGAGGAGCTGAAAAAATGTTTTACCACCACCCTATTTTACGGAACCTGGGCCCTCCAGCACTGTTTGTGCTAGAGGCTGATGCCTCTGAAATAGGGGTGGGATCACCTCACTACTGTTTGTGTGTTTCTTTGTGTATTTGTTAAAACCCTTCAGTACTTCTGTTTTACAGGCTAGAGGAGCACCACCTGAATGTTGTCATAAACAACAGGGGGGCAGTTTGAGAGAAAGATTCAGAGCCCAGCTGTAAGTTGCTAAAACAAGTACAGGTGAATCTGCTGTAGTCTCATGTTTTGCTTTACCTAAATAAGCTCTAGATAAGAGTTTAAGTTCACCCAGCCTAGAGTCTGGTGTTATCTTTATGCCGAAAGCTGGAAACACCCTTGGGAAGATGAGACGTGGCTCTTGTTTAACAAGGACGGCTCCTGTTTCCTCCAAGAAGCTGCTGACATGATTTGTACCTCCTAACATGAGATAGGAGAATGCAAATATTATTCTTTACAGAAATGGAGATAAGCAATGGAACTTGTCTTAAACCCGTGACAGCTCAGATCTGGGAATGAAGGGCTGCTTCCCTTATCCTCTTGTTATCCGTACATTTTTCCACTGCATTAACATGACCAAAGAGAGAAAAGAAAAACTTGTGTAACTCTTATTATGTAATTGCAATACTGTTTGTGTGGTCAATAACACATCTCTCTCTCTCTCTCTCTCTCTCTCTCTTTCTCTCTGCTGCTGTACACTACTGACCATAGAAATGAGGAAAGTAGAAAAAATGAGGCACCGGCGCCTGAGGCTCTTTCTGGACCGGCAAAGGTCATGCATAGGAAGTGGGGGTCTACTGCTGTTGATCAGAAACGCTTGTGGCACAAATATACAGATGGCAGATTTTCCTTGGCAGGCACACTTAGCATAAAAAATTGCAGGTCTGCAGAGATAAGCAGGAACAGACAGAAAAATGAGGCAAGTGGACAAGAGGGATGATAGAGTTGGGTGCCAGTTGGGGAAAGATCCTGGAGTGCAGGAGAGGAGGGGCAAAGTAAGCCTTTATTCAGGGAGACAAATTTTTCCGTGACAAAAGTTACATCTGAGCAAAGATAGCGAGGGAGAAATTCATAAATGATAAACTTTACGCTACTGCCCGTCTCACCAGGTAAGTTTCCAGCTGCCAAAAACAAGCGTGGGAAACTGACAAGATGTCAGCTTTGGGTGATACAGCAGCTCAGTTAACCGACATAGTTAGGACCATTAAAAACAGGTCCGATGCGATTGAGGGTTGCATCTCTGACTTGAACAAGGTAGACACTGGATTTGCTGACCTTCAGGTCGTCACTAAGGTGACTGAACAGTCTGTTGAGAGGATGGAGCAGCATGTCAAATAGGTGCAGAGGAGACAGACAGAGGGAGGCAAGAGACCCATGGTGGTCATTGTACCATTTACAGTCCTACATTGTACAGTGTGCAGAGATACTGCGAGGAGGGCAGCAAAAGCCTCTCGCTATTTGGAGGAGTGTGGCTTGCAGTTAAAGGAGGATTTCTCCAAAGCAGACTGAGAGAGGAGAATGCAGCTGTGGCCAGAGGTGCAGAAGCTCCAGGTGGGAGAAGACAGACCTTCTTTGCCCAGGCCAGAGCTTTCATTAAAGGAGAAGGCGAGATTATTCTTACAGGGTGGATATCGTCTTCTGAGGATGCTGTAGGATGTGCTTTGTCTGGTGATTATTTTTGACTATGCAAGTAGAGATTGTATGAGATTATGTGAATTGTCACCACTGATTATGCTGTAGACTACGTTATGGTAGACTTTCCAGAAATTTCTTTTCACATGGAGAAAATGTTCTATGGTGCTATATTTACTACTGACTTCTACATTTGAGTTTTAGGGTATTATACTCAACGTAGGTTAATAGTTTTTCTAGTATTTTTGTATATCGTCAATGTGTTTTTCTAATGTTTTGTTAAATGCAAGGGGGTTGAGCGATGGTGTGAAATGTAAGACCTTGTTTTTGTTTGCTAAACAGTTAAAATGGACTTTTTTCAGGAGACACTCTCTAATGTTAGTGATGTTAATTTTTGGAAGCCACAGTCGGGTGGTGAAGTTTGAATGTCCCATGGATTTGAGAACTGCAGGGGTTTTGCGGCCAAAAAACAATTTTAGGCAACTAAATTTTTATGGAACCTGTTAGTAATGAGTGTTGCTAAAATATTCAAACCCATTTAAAAAAGGGATGTACATGTAGTGTAAGAAAAGCATTTCCATGAATGTATTGCCAACACTTTAACTGACCAAAAGCGATACTTAATTTTTTTTGCCTGATTTAACCAACAACAGAGGTTCCATTGTCCAATGTTCCATTCTTCAATTAAATAAATCAAACTGGAGAGGCTTGTCACTCTTGCCAAAGCCCAGACAAAAGAAATGTTTGGCTGCAACTGTGAGCAACTGAAATTTGAAACTGGCAAAAATCTGAAAAAATATATGAGCTTTTTGGCTAAATTAATGCTGTGGAGCAGTTTATCACAGACATCACATCTCTTTCCAGTTTACCATTGGAGATGTTGTCAGTGAAGAAGAGGCTGAAGTTAACTGAACTTCTAGTACAGTACAGTAGAGTACAGTACAGTAGAGTACAGTAGAACACAGTAAAGTACTACAGTAATTTCCCAGCGGGACTCGGGTATTTACTGTACTCTGGAGGACCGAGCGGCGCGAGTCGCCGGGTGGCGCTGTGACTCACTACGGGGACCAGTTTGTACTTTTGCCGGTTATTCTGAGGTGCAGCACAACTGCGCTGTGTTTCCTACAGGTGAGACGTGTTTACTGTGTCTGTCAGGACTGTGTATTATTGGTGTATTTTACTGTGAGCGCGGTGTGTCTCCGTGTTCCGCGTGTATTATTGTAGCCCCAGTTGTGCCGTAATGCGCTTCACACCGCAGCTTTTCCACTCCGACACGGTCCGTCTTACTAAAGAAATAAAACACATTTAAACGCGTTTCTAGAGGATTTTTTAAAGCTATAAATTATATATTTCTTCCGCACGCGCTTAACCCTCCTCACACACAGTTTTCTGTCTCGTGCACTGCTTTCAAAATACACACTTTCTGACGTCACTTCCCGCCTCAGTGTTTTAATACAGTAAAAAGGTTTTTACCCCCATACTGTGACAGTTATATTTTAAAAGACTTACACGGGTCTTAGTTACACATTTTAACTTAATTATTCAGTGAGTCGCTCCTGTTTTATTAATATAAGTATATTGGCTAACAAACGGTGTTTTCCACGTTCATAACGTTAGTATTAGTTTTAATACTTGGGAAGAACCGTAACGATTACAATAAAACTGCGGTTAGCGCTTGGATTTTGTATTTACGTGCATTAACTTTTTTGTTTAGTATCATAACAACTCTGGCTGTGTTGTATCTCTCTCTTTGTGCCCCCCCCCCCGACTGGATACCAGGTGGGGGTCCCCCAAGTGCCCACGGCAGGGCTGGGGCCGCTCCCCCATCAAGAGAGGAAGTGAAGGAGGACCCAGGTTGTTGGACCACGTTGAACTTAAAAGGTTGTAAGGCTAAGTACCAGTGAGTGATCTGGGCATTGGTGTCCGTCATTGGATGTAGCTAATGGATGAAGGTGTGGTCGGTACAGAGCCAGTAGTCCTGTCTGAGGAGGTAGTAGTGCAGGGTTAAGACAGCCCATTTTTTGCCAAGAATTCCTTTCCAGTGGTACCATAGGGACATTTTATTGAGGACAACTTTCGGGTATATATAGGTTTTCCTTACAGGAGTGGTACAATGGAGGGGCAAACAGCTGGGAAAATAAGGAATGAAACTTTGGTAGTAGTTAGCCAGACTCAGAAAGGATCTCACTTAGTTCTTTGTTTTGAGATGGGGCAGTTGGAAATGTAGCTCACTTTGCAGGGTTAGCTGTGAGTCCAGCACACTTTAGTGACTTTAAGACAACTGTTAGGTGCATCAAGTGCCTTCGTCAGTCATTGCTCAAGATGATGGTGTCATCCAAGTAGGCAACAGCTTATGCCATGTGGGGCTGGAGGAACTTGTTCAGGAGTCACAGAACGATGACTGAGACCCCATGAAGTCCAAAGGGGAGACAAACTGGTGAAGATCAAGCAGGTTTAAGAAGGCAGAGAACACCTTGGACTTGAGGGATAAGGAGATTTGCCAGTAACCTTTCATTTGATCCAGCATCAAGTAATAATGAGTTCACAGTCACCTAGGGCAAACAGACAGTGTCCCCCTGCCACTCCTTAAAGTAGTTGTCATGATAAAGCTGGTGGGCAGAACATGTCACTGTCCACATCCCTGACACAGAGCGTGACCACCAAAGGTCTTTGCCATTTGGCTAGAAGTATTGACTTCAAACACATTTTCAATTGCACTCAATGAACCGAACAATGGCCAGCGCAACTGAACAAGAATTTAGCAGTAGATAATCGTTAGCTGCAAGTGGCGGCCTAATGGGATATGGTTGCATAAGAGGTGATATATTACAAGCATGGTGAAGTTGGCTGTAACTAGATAATATGTTAATGATTGAATATATAACCAAACACATGTAGATAGAATAGAGGGCAGGGAGAAGACAGGAAGTGCAACTTGTAGTGAGCCACACAGAGCAAACTCAGTAGCACTCAGCCAGGAAGAGGTTATCACCCTGGTGACATGAGGACTCCCTGTTGGGCCTGATGGTAGAAATAATATCTGATAAAGATTCTTAGAACTTGCAACATATGGCAGATATTGATGGTAATACTACAACATGCCTTTCATCTGTCCTCCAGGGATTATTAATCCAGGAGCAGAGGAAACAGCACAGAGAAGATAAGAACACTGACAGGAGATGTACAGGATCTCACTGGGCAGAGTGACAAAAGCACAAGGAGAAAAGATTGGAGACGATCATCATGGCTGAACAAGGATTTGAGAACATGTCACATATGGCAGATATTGAGGGTAATTCCTCATCCTGTCTCACATCTGTCCTTCTGTGTATGTCAATCCAGGAGCAGAGAAAACAGCGCAGAGAAGATGTGAAAACTCACAGGAGACATACAGGATCTCACTGGACAGAGTAACAAAGAACACGGAGAGAAGAGTGGAGAAGATCATCATGCCTGAACCAGGAGCCAAATGGACCTCACTGGCACTCCACAGCTTCCCATCTGAATCAGACTGTTTTGGGAGCACAGAGGGGTCAGCAGTCATGGACATGTGTGTAAAAACTGAGCCTGAAAGTCAGGATATTTCCCACCCTGCACATTGTACTGTGGTTCAGGTCTTCAGTGCTAAAGAGATGGACTCAGAGCCACATCTGGATACAGATCAAATGAACCTGGAGACTGTGCTGCTCAACATAAAGGAGGACCTTGGTGATGTACAGCTGTGTGGTACCACTGAGATGCTCTGCCTCCCCTCAGAGCAGTTAAGCTCTGCTACTTGTCCATCATCCAGTGAGTGTAAACCAGAGACAGATGCAGTGAATGTAGAGCAGCTTTCTCAGTTGGAGGAACCTGAGGATACAAAGAAGGAAATGAATGAAGCTGCTCATTATGGCATAAAGGAAGAGTGTGAAGATTTACAGGTGCATGAATTAAACTTTATTCATTTTCCATCACAAAAAGAATATAAAGCAGAGACAGATCCAGTGAAGGTAGAACAGCTTTCTCAGTTTGAGGAACCTGAGGATACAAAGAAGGAAATGAATGAAGCTGCTCATTATGGCATAAAAGAAGAGTGTGAAGATTTACAGGTGCATGAGTTAAACTCTATTTCTTTTTTATCACACAAAGAATATAAAGCAGAGCCAGATGCAGTGAAGGCAGAGCAGTGTTCCCAGTTACAGGAGCATTTAAGCACAGATTCCAGAGTTACAGATGCTGCAAAAGAAAAGATCAGTGATCCTGAAACAAATGAATTCATTTTTGCTGGTTGTTCTTTGTCTAGACAATCAAAACCAGAAACAGATGCAGTAGCGCGGCATTCTGAGTTACAGGTTCCCTCTGGTAGAGCAGTCAAAGAAGCCAAATGTGAAAATTTGATGGAAATAAAGAACATTTCAGTTGGAGCAGGAAATGGTGCCCCAGGTTCTTTGGAACAGTCTGTGGGACCTGTCACCTGTAATGTAACTCATAAAGTCAGTGAACAGCCATGCTGTGGAGGTGTGAGCCATGATGCCAAAAAATGGCAGTGTCTTCAGTGTAGACAGATTTTTAAAAGTCAGTCACATCTTGAAGTCCACTTGCAAGTTCATTCTGGTGTCAAACGCTGTATGCAGTGTGGAACAAGTTTTTCTCATATGCGCCACTTAAAGCAGCACTTCCTTCTTCACTGTGGAAAACAACATAAATGCGGTCAGTGTGGAAAGAGTTTCTCTTGTGGACGTACTTTAAAGCAGCACCAGCGAGTTCATACAGGTGAGAAACCATATAAATGCAGTCAGTGTGGGAAGAGTTTTTACTGTGGAGGTGACCTAAAACGACACCAGCGCGTTCATACTGGTGAAAAACCATACAAATGCGCTCAATGTGGAAGGAGTTTTTCCCAAGGAGGTGCCTTAAAGCAGCACCAACGAATTCATTCTGGTGAGAAACCATATAAATGCAGTCAGTGTGGAAAAAGTTTTTCCTGTGGAAGTACTTTAAAACTGCACCAGCGCATTCATACTGGTGAGAAACCATATAAATGCAGTGAGTGTGGAAAGAGTTTTTCTCAACAAAATCGTTTAAAATGTCATCAGCTTTTTCATTCTGGTGAGAAACCACATAAATGTAGTCAGTGTGGAAAGAGTTTTTCCCAAGAAGGTCACTTAAAACAGCACCAGCGAGTTCATTCTGATGAGAAACCATATAAATGTAGTCAGTGTGGAAAGAGTTTCTGGCTAGTAGATAATTTAAAGAAGCACCAGCGAATTCATACTGGTGACACACCATACAAATGTAGTCAGTGTGGGAAAAGCTTTTCTCAGTCGATTTACTTAAAATACCATCAACGACTTCATTCTGATGAAAAACCATTCAAGTGTAGTCAGTGTGGAAACAGTTTTTCCTGTAGAGGTCATTTGAAACGACACCAGCTTATACATTCTGGTGAGAAACCACATAAATGCAGTCAGTGTGGAAAGAGTTTTTACTGTAAAGGTGACCTCAAGCGGCATCAGCAAGTTCATACTGGTGAGAAACCATATACATGCAGTCATTGTGGAAAGAGCTTTTCCCGTGGAAGTAACTTGAAACAGCATCAACTTATTCATTCTGGTGAGAAGTCATATAAATGCCAACAGTGTGGAAAGAGTTTTTCCAATGGGGGTACCTTAAAACAACACAAACGAATTCATTCTGCTGAGAATCCATATAAATGCAGTCAGTGTGGAAAGAGCTTTTCCCAAGTAGATAACTTAAAACAGCACCAGCGAGTTCATACTGGGGAGAAACCATATGAATGTAGTCAGTGTGGGAAGAGCTTTTCCTATGGAAGTTCCTTAAAACAGCACCAGAGAGTTCATACTGGTGAGAAACCATATAAATGCAGTGAGTGTGGAAAGAGTTTTTCGCAGATGGGTGCCCTAAAACAGCACCAGCGTGTTCATACAGGTGAGAAGCTGTTTAAGTGCAGTCAGTGTGAGAAGAGTTTTTCTTCTGGAAGTAATTTAAAACGGCACCAGGCTGTGCATACTGGTCAGAAACCATATAAATGCAGTCAGTGTCGAAAGAGTTTTTACTGTGGAGGTGACCTAAAACGACACCAGCTAGTCCATACTGGTGAGAAGCCATATGAGTGCAGTCAGTGTGGAAAGAGTTTTTCCCGTGGATGTTACTTAAAAAAGCACCAACGTATTCATTCTGGTGAGAAACCCTACAAATGCAGTGAGTGCGGAAAGAGCTTTTCCCAAGAAAGTAACTTAAAAAAGCACCAGAGTGTTCATTCTGGTGACAAACCACATAAGTTCAGTCAGTGGAAAGAGTTTTGCTCTAAGGGAGTGTTTAACAAGCCACGAGAAGACACACCAAAGGATTTAATATGCATTTCTTAAGTAGTAAAACTATAACTTAACTAGCAAACGAGGAGTAATGACAGCTGAGAGAAGGTGTAACAGTTAAGATGATGACATGGTGGCACTGTGGGTGGTTTTTGGTGTCTCAGGTTCTGGGCTGTGCAGCTGGCTGTGGGTTTGCATGTTTTCCTTGTGTTAGTGTGGGTTTTCTCCAGAGGTGCTCTGTGTGTGTATATATGTATATATGTGTGATTCACTGCTCTGGGATGCACAAAATGGTAAAGAAATACCTTGTAAGCCAATGGTGGCAGAGTAAATGAAACTATAAAGTGGAACACGGAAGTTGAATGGCAGCATCTTGATGTGACTGTATCGCTTTTGGTTTGATGTATTGAAACCTGAGTTTGCGAAACCCTTTTACTGCGACTTGTTTTTCTATATTGTGTAAAACCAACAGTTAAACTTGTTCAAAGGTTATGTACCTCAGAATGACTTTATAAATAACAAATAGTGTTGTGTTCATTTCACATTTTATGTAGTCCTGGTTTTCNATTGTGTAAAACCAACAGTTAAACTTGTTCAAAGGTTATGTACCTCAGAATGACTTTATAAATAACAAATAGTGTTGTGTTCATTTCACATTTTATGTAGTCCTGGTTTTCTGTTTGGGGTACTTATAAAACTTC
>UFQX01001063.1:0-126094 GCA_900497675.1 Arapaima gigas
ACACACACACACACACACACACACACACAGGAACACAAACTTTATTTTTGTGTGGCTTGGTTAACAACACACTCACTCACCCACAGAACTACTGCACACACCCATGCAACCTCAGCCCTGGGCTTTATAATGTGACAATGTATGCAGTTACCCATGCTTGCTTTTTATTGCTAGTGTGCCCTCCACTTCCTACCATGGTTGAACACATTAACTATGTACAAGCAAAGCATGACGGGAGCCACAGTTCCACCCGACGTTACAATATATATGAAACCTTTATTTAGCAACACAGTTTTAGTGTTTTTTATGCTAGTATTTAATACACAACCTGGCAATTTTAAGTTTACTTTACTTTTTACTTTTTAACTTTTGCACAGTACTGTATATATTTGTAATGATACCACCATTCAAGATTGAATTCCATGCACTTTAATTCTTCATTTTTTTTTGCTTTTCAGCTTATTTTAGCTCTTAAATTTTCAGGCTCATTATTAGGATCACAAATTACTTTAAATTGTGACAAAGAATCCCATGACTTATGGCAGATGCTTGTGAGCCAGCACACAGGTAGGAGTGGCAGTGGCGAGGCTGCTTGGCTTGTGTGGTGCTTTGTCACCAAGGCTTATATTTTGGACTGAAATATCTGTTCTTCTAAGTCTTTTCTCTTCTGAGTAGACAGCTTGTAAGTTAATGCTTGGGTACAGATGACATACTGATAATGTTAGTAACTGAAAGCTCTCATAATAAAAGCAGTCAACACTTTTTCTATGAAATTCCAATACTGTGGAATTCCAATACCAATAATTGGAATCTTAAAATATTGCCAAATCATTTCAAAATCACTGCAGGTGAAAATGACCTCAAAAGTAACCTAAATTCAGTTTTTGAGATGCCTGTGTTAAAAAAGAAAAAATGTTTGAACCCACATCTATATTACAAGAATGTTTTTAGGAATTGGTGGAGCATCCCTGTCACACTTACCATCTACTCCAGGGAAACCCAGGAAATACAAACTACTCTATATTCCCATGGGGGGCTGAAACTGTGCAGCTTTTCCCGTGAAAAGTGAAAAGAAGCAAGTGGTTCTCTGCATCTACAGGTACATGAAAGTAGTGAAAACTGGAAAGGAAACCCATGATGAGTAAGACCATGCAGAAACAGATCCGATTTTTTTTCAGAGCATAACTTAGCTAGCTGAACATGTACAATTTTCATATTACTCAGGTAAAGACAATACCAGCATTCTTACATAATCACCCCAGTTATTCCACCCAACTTTAGCAGAAAGCAATCAGATGAGCAGAAAGAAAAATCTGTGGGTTAAGCTAAATAATCTCTTCTTATACCGCTATTATATACTCTATGCACACTAGCAATAAAAAGCAAGCATGGGTAACTGCATACATTGTCACATTATTAAATCAGTCAATTAAAAACTAATTACACTTTGGTTACTCAACTGATAAATGAAATGAGATATATAATTAAAGTTTTGACACAAATCATTTATCTAATTAATTCACTATATTTCTTGTAACCCATCTTCATCCATTCTCTTTGGCTCTGCACATCTTTTATTGAAGTGCGAGGATTTGCGAGGACTTGCTTTGCCATTTAATTTGTTGTGAACCCATACTAACGGACTAAAATGCGAACTCAGCTGACGACAAAGAATCGAAAGAAGCAAACATTAAAAGCTTTCCAAAGGATGGCAACTGCACGATGGGGGTCTCACTTGTCCAGTGAAATCAGTGTGTGTAGTAATGTGTGTGTGTGTGTGTGTGTGTGTGTGGTAATGACACAGCAGCTGTGAAAATGATGATGTCCGGTACAGAATTCTGACTTCTTTGGACAAGGATTAATAGGATCTCCCCTGTCTTTCCCCCTGCAGTAGGCAGGTGAACAGGGCCAGGAATAACCTTCAAAGTTTTCTACTGTAGACTTTCAAACAGTTTAGGAGAGGAGAAGAGTCCTCAGCTCTGAGATCAGGTGAAAACAAGGAAAAACCCAGGAAAAAATGGGGACAACTGGGGTTCTCCCCCCCTGTATTGTAACTGTGCTTGATGGAACAGTTGCAGGTCAGGCTTTGCTCCCTGGGAGATCAGTTTCAGTGTTCAGTTATGCTTCGCTTCTTTCCTTAGCAAGTACCCATTTTTTTATCACAGCAGTACAAATAACATGTCCCGTGGTATATTATTTTGAAGCACATGCCATTTTTAACAAAAGGTTATATAATTTTGGAGCAGTAAATTGTGATAAATGCAGTTGCTAGTGGTGTTGCCTCACAGTACCTGGGATGTCTGGGTATAAGTTCAGATTTGAGTCATGCTGGCTATAGCACCCAAAAATCCATCCATCCGTCCATTCATTCATTCATTCACTCACCTTCCTTGCTGGACACAATTCATCAGTTTATTTGCAACTGTGCATGTTTGATTTACGGAATGTACACACACCAATTCTCTGTATCACCTCAGCTTTTACCAGCTGCACCAGGAAAAAGTTCTCAGCTTCTACCTCCCCAGCTCTTGACTGTGGTTTGATATTGTTGCCAACATATTCCTCAACCTAATTGTATAGGTTTCAGCATTTCCTTGTGTGCTGGGTCCCTACTCCACTCAGCAGCCATAATACCCTATTCTGAGTTGGTCCCACCTGTGTGGCTCTGCTCAGCCCATCATGCTTGCTGCTGCTTTGGAGTGACATCTTTTCTGTCAGTCTCCACCCCGTTTGACACTGAACAATGAGCACTTGCATGATACTCCAGGATGTTCAGAGTGGCAGGGACTTCCCGTTCCCGCTTCAGGTCACAGATTTTTTTTGCATGAACTCCAGGTTTCTTTCCTAGTGATCCTCACTGCTATTTGTCCTCTTACCTGGGCCAGAACACAAAGATGGTACAAATCCCAGACTGCTACAGCTTCCACCATACAAACATAACTTTCAGACTTGACTGGTCACCAGGTCCTCATACAGCTGGATTTCTTCATTGTGTAAACTGCCAAGGTATATTTTTTACTATCTTTGCAAAATTTACATTTCAAGAAAACTCTTTATGTTGGCATTTTTCAAATATGCTATATTATTTCTGAGAACTATTTTAAAAGAAAAAATAAAGATAGGTACTGGGGTCTTCATGTAAGTTCTAAGCTTCAAATTGTAAAAAAAAAATGCTAATTTGTTTACATTTAATTCTACTTAAATTCTTTTTAAATCTGTCTATTTTTTAACATTTTCCAACCAAATGTCATCAGTGTTTCCAGTCCAGTGGTTAGTTGGCAGTGCTGCCTTCAACCCACAGCTCATTCTTCTTGACCCACAGCCATCTAGGTGCCTTCTTTGCAGCCACAGTAACAGCTGTGGTAGCCTTTGACGTTCTTCCTCTTCTGATTATCCGTGACACCCGAATCACTGTAGCTCCTGTACAGTGACCCTTCTGAAAAATCTCTGCAACCTACTTGGGTATATACTTGGCTTTCCACTCTCTTGATTGACACAGCTTTTGTTTTATCTTACCTTCTTGGTCTTATTGGCCTCCTTTATGTGTTTTTCCCCTAGAGGCTGTAAGCTTCAACAAGATGATTTGTCTAGAAGTTTCAAACAACATGGCAATATCTGTTCTTAGAGATGTTTCTGTAATGGTGACTGGAAACCTGTTGCCTTCAACCACAAACTGCAAGTCTTTTTTCACCAGGATCCCTGAACTGAGTCTGGGTGCTACTTCTACTCTTTCAGCCTTACTGACCGGCAGGTCCTACTGTTTACGCTCCCAAGTCTCTGCCACAGCCAAGAATAGTTGGTCATAGGGCAAATAATAGTGACCCTGACTTAGCGCTCTTTAACAGTTGCTAACAGTGTGCTCCATATTCCCTCTCTTTTGGACATAAGGGACATGATTGAGAATCAACCTCAGCTAAACAGGTTATGCTAGACTTGGCAGGATATTACTGACTGCCTGAATCAAGAACTTGATTTGCTGAGTCTCAGCTCTCCTGAGGTCCACCCAAAAGATATTATATTCTAGTACTTGTTTTAACCTAGTCCATGATCCCTGATACTGTATCCTTATTGTGTTAGTCATTAATTCTTCCTCTGGATTTAAACCAAGAAAACATAAATAAGGAGCCTATTTTCCATAACTTAAAATTAGAAAAAATATCCTTTTCAACCACCAAACAGTTTCAAAATGCTGTAAAATGAAACTCAGACAACAGTTTAAAATGAACAAACAATGCAATTCACTGTACTGAACTGTTATTTAGTGTTTGCAATCACTAAATGAAGAGAAAACTTGATACATGCAGCAGTAGGAAGTGGAGGAGGATGGAGGAGGAGAAGGTGAAATATTCAACAAATGGGAAGGCACTTCAAGACAGCACACATTCTCCTCTCATGTGCAACTGAAAGAAAGTTTGGACACTTTCCTTTCACCCATTTTATAAATAATTCACCCTTTTTCTTTAAATCTCAGCGAACTTGTTCGCTCCACAGCTGTTGCACGGGTGGCAATGAGCTGATCTGTGTTTGTTTTATCTATACATTAAGGGTTGTATGTGCTCACCAGTGTGAATGTGTGTGCCTGTGCTTTGCTGGGTGAGAACAACAGTCACAGGACTGGGACAAGCTGGCAGGAGGAGGTTGCTGTGTATACAAACTTACTGCAGTTAAAAACCCCACTTGGGATAGCTGACCGGGCACAAACCAGCAGCAGATCCCCCTCATTCATGTCGTTGGCTATTCAAAACGTTACAACACATTTCACATTGTGGTACATTTTCAGCTAGAAAATATTGTATCAGTCATTTGGAAAATATGTGGTTTTTTTTTGTTTATAGGATAAAAATGTTATATGGGGAACATCAGGCTCTAAAAAAGTACCGAAAATGATATTTGCAGTATTATGGTTACCTTAAATTGAAGGTTGGGATTGGATGAGATTGTCCTTGGAACAGAAAATAGGTAGTATAAACAGAATTTTTTTTATTGGTCACAGTATTATATACATTTAGAGATAGTTCACTGAGACATTGCACTTCCAACTACATACAGTGAGCGGTAAGGGTCAAACGGTTACAGTATATCACAGGTGTGATCATTCAGCATAGTCTAGTAATTTCCAGAATGGTCTCCAAACATTACAGAATTATTCTGAATCATAATGTAGGTCAAATGTTATTTTTTCAAGCAAGATCAAGATAAACACTTGAGACAACCACATATTTACAGAAGGAACTTCTCTTGTAGACCAAGGCTTTAAAATCCATTTTTTTGCCAAGTATTTTAGTGAGAACAGCCTGCAGTCCATCAAAAAGAGAGTTTAGGCTATGGTTTAACAGCAAAATAGAAAGTGACGCATTAAACTTAATATTAAAGGTCTTTTGAAAAGTTGAGTGAACTGCCTTCCAATAGGCTTGTATCTTATCACAATCCCAGAATAGCTGTGTCTAAGTGCCAGGAGCCAATTTGCACTTAATACACATCTGCAATGTTACTAGAAACAGTATTTGGCGTGGTTTCGCTATGAAAAACCATAGTGGGCAAAGGCTTTGGAAAGTGAAAGACAGAAAACATTGTGATTAATATATCAGTTGTGGAAGTAAACAGGTAAAAAATGTTGTGAACAGTAAACCTACTGTGTAAAAGAAGGTAAATAGTGTACTTTCATAAACTGGTTCCCATAATGGTTTTCCCTTGTATGGGACTAAGTTATATGAGGACGGCAAATGCTTGTCATGACACATTTTACTAAACAGCTAGTCGTGGCAAAGGGCTTTCACAGACAAGGACATTCTTCTGCTTTTGACCCAGAATGTCTGCTTCTCTGGGAACAATACAGTGTCGGCCGAGACAAACAGATTAATGGCCACACATTTTGTACCCTTACTGTTCTAATAGTACGATTTGTTTTTGCTTCCTTTTGTGATAATTAATTGATGAGTTTTACAAACGTACCTACAGGTGTGACACGGGAAAGACTGGTTTGCATATGTACAGGTTAGGGTAATTACACTGAAATGGCTTGTGTTATTACGTCGAGATGCTGTCAGATTTAACAAGAAAAAAAAGATTTTCTTCTCGTTTCCAGCTGTCCTGTGAGGAAGAGGAAAGCATTTCATGGTGACAAGCTGCAATATTTAATCTGGTGCAGCGGAACAAGTTTTCAACCTCCAGGCTCCTATCTGTCGTAGTCAGAAACCTGCAGGTAACAGGATATGTCTGTCTTCTGTTGCCAAGACGACACTGTTAAACTAAAGGGGCTGCTCAGCTCCACATAATGTATGGGCAGAAGATAAGGGCAATTTTTCAACACATTTTATAGACTTTTTATGTGACGATTCACAATAACTTTTGATACCGCTGCGGAACGGCGCCGCCGAGACGATAATTCGAGCATACTGACAGGACACAAATACTACTTGGAATGTATTAACATAAGGTTTTGGTTTACTTTTATAAATGCAATTTCATAGTGAAAGAACACCATGAATTAAGAAAAAATCACACTGAAGCAGTTGTTATACAGGTTTCAAGTCTCTCCTTGAGTGTCAGACTCACAACTTTTTTCCATCATCTTTACAGATGGAAGCATGTGAACATACTTCTACCGTACAGTTGTGACAGAAAGAATGTGAAATGAATGTTAAAAGTGTTACTAGGAGAAAAAAAAGTTTTCAGCTGTTTAAGTGTCATATGATTAAAATTTGCCTCACATGAGCAGCTGTCTGTAGTAATACCAGTGGAGGGATCCAAACTTTGAAGCACACAAACTCTTATTATAATAATAAGAGTTGCCAGCAGCAACATAAATCACTTTAATGATGATGAATCTGAAAGCGTCCATTCACGCTCTACAGCAAACTATATGACAGCAACAAACAAAATTCAGGAGTCTCTAAGAGGCAAAAAACTGCAGAAGAGACTAATTTACACAACAAAACACAAGGATGCATTATGGAAAAGCAACAAGAAGAAGATATACAAAAAGTTGGCTTATCAAAATAGTTTAAGTAATTTTAAAAAAGTTCATAAATTTTGAGTACGTCATCACTGATGGATGAAGCTACAAAACCGCTGACATACTGCAACCTTAGATTTCAGCATGAAAGCACTATAAATAGTGCACGTCCTTTTATCATGTCAAGTCTGCGTTGTGATTTTTCACTGTATAGTTTGTCTTGAATAGTAAATGCTGACTGGCTCACTGTGTGTAGCTGCTATGTATTTCATGTTTTTCTTGTCTCGTGCACTTTGCTTTTTTAATGACAGTTGTGCATTTATAAATGGTAAACCTAGTGAAAATGGGCAGGGTCCAAATTATTAAAACTAGAGAGGTATTAATTCAAATAATTCTGTCATTAGTCTATGATAAACTTTTTAAAAACAAAGGCACTAAGCATTTGATTATACGTAACACGATGTTTCCTTTAACTTTGTCCATTCTTATTATTTAACTTTGTCTATCAATTTCAGTTATTCCGCAGCACGTTTTGAATCTTTGCAAGCAACAGACCTCTGAGAAGATTGCCAGTGAGTCCACAAGTGTAGACGTGTGAGGGGGCACTTTCCCCAAAGATGTCAGAATTTCAGAATTATTAAACATTTTCCCCATTAAAAGTCTTCATGTATCCAGACTAGAATATGAACAGGACTTTTTATTTCTGCTTACATTCAGTCAAATGTTATGAATGGGTAGATTGAGCTATGTAACTAAAGGGGTTACCACAGTGTGAACATCACAAAATTTCAGCATTGTTTATTATTCATAAGCTCAACTTGATGAATAATGCAAACAGAATGATTTTATAGTAGAAGTTAAAGTGTTTGTATGTATAATTAACCATTTAAACGGTGCTTTTGAGAGCTTGGTCACGCAATGCACATATGCATCTATGGCTAACAGTGGCTCCTTCCATTCACAGATCTAGGACCACCAACCATAAACCCAAGGTCTGACCTTATGCTTTATCTGACCCCTAGGATGCAGTAGCTACATTAAAACCTTATTTAGTACATCCCTGAGAAATGAAAAAAAAAACAATTCAATTTTGTATCAAAGTAGTTTTGAAATGTGTAAAGATATGTCATTAGGATGTTATAGTGCTGTAGGAGGTAGCAGTAGTTGAGGTATAGCTGTATTCCAAGTTTATGCTAATCTTCCATTTCTATTTTCATTAGTTGCTTGACGGAGCCAAAATGATCCAGAGCTTATTCTGGAAGTGCAGCGTGCAAAGCGATGTTATCCCAGATAGAACACCAATCCGTCCCAGAGCAATCGAACACACTCATTCACTCACATATGCACTCGCAAAGGACAAAATAGTCCTGTGTAAGTGAAACACATCTCTGGACTGTGGGAAGAAACCCACATGAACACCGAAAGAACTTGCAAACGCTGCCCACACCGAACTGGATTGAAAGTCACAGCTGAAGACACAGCGCAGAAATCGTGAGGCACGAATATTACCTGCAGTGTCAATGTGCAGCCCCAAGTCTATGTGATGTATAGTAAATGTAGCACAAATTCACATCACTTCTGAACATACCAGGGAGTGGGAGTTGAAGGAAAAAAAAGGTTCATGATGTATAACAATGTCAGGCCAAGACTGAGAAACTAGAGCTGTGCTATTACTATTTGCAAAGGTGGGAATCCTCCACAGTAAATCACAGTCTAGGAGATATACATTAATTACAAAATGCAGGAATTCACACACTTTTGTTAACAAAGCAAAGTAAAACAGGTGGACGTAAAAGCATATGCTGTCTGCAACATGTACATAAGACAAGCGACCTATTTTATTTAGGGAATTGTGTTAGGATGCAAGAACAGTGCAGTGAACCAAAATAGCACAGGAGCTGGTTGTGAGCTCAGGGTTAGGGTCCCAACCCCTTTTCGGTGTTAGTCAGATGTGCTTTGATACATCCTTTCAACCCACCTGTCTCCGGAAACTAGAAAGCACATAGACGCCACATGGATCCACAGCATGCATTCTAATCAATATGTCAGGGTCCTGTGAGCCCTAAACATTATAGAGTATTTTCTCATTCACTGATTCTCTTGGCTCAGACTCACTCTGTATGCTGCCTACATATTCTGAAGAAAACCCGTTATAAATTGTGGAAGAAACCAACCCACTCGTACAACACAGGTACCATCCGAACAGAGAGACACCCGGCTCAGCAATTTACTGCTCGCTGCCTTGCAGCCGCCGGGAGTGTTGTCAAGAACTCAACAAAAACTTGAGATTGTGGTGCAGAACATGTAGTGCAGAGGTGAAAACACAGTTTACCAGAAATTTAATTTTCATGGCCTGTATTTCATGTGGCTGCAGCATTTGCTATAGCCTGATATTATGCAGACCAGCACATTTATTTAGCCAGTGTACCGTATCCGTTATTGGAAAAGGCAGGAGGTAGTGTAGTTAGTGTTGTGTTTCTTGACTTGGACTAAATGGAGGGGTTTGAAGCGGAGATTCTGCAGAGGGTTGAACAATGGCGTAGAACCCAGGAGTAAGGTATCACGTTTCCTCCAGCGAAGTGACAAACTGTGTGCAGTCGGAAAAAAAATGTAAGAGTTTAGATACCATTGACAGTTTAGTGTAGGAGTGAAAGACTTTGAGCATAATTCCATGTGGTGATTTTCATAGCTGTGTTGTCTTAATCTGGCCAACTTTAGCACACTTGGAGAATACCTGAATGGATTACTCTGAGTTCAGCTATCTGTCAAGTCATTCATGTGTTCAGGATGCAACAACTTCAGCCTTTCAGAGTTAATTATAAACTTTTGGTCGACATGTTTTATATGCTTTATACTGAGCATGTTGGAGGACAAAGAAAGGTTTTTCATTTTTGTAACTGTGAAATGGACAGGTGAGTGTGTTGCCAGCAGTTTTTGAAGGTTTTTTTTTTGGATTAATAGACCAGTCTTCTAAGGAATCGTATGGGACTCAACTTGTTTTTGAAAAATACTGCTACTTTGCAGGCTGATGAATATCCAAAGTCATTAAACTCCCTCTATGACACACATCTCTTGATTTACTCTGGTCCCCTTGCTGTCACCAGAGAGCATCCTTCACTGTTCTGTTTGTGTCCTGCTGTTTTATCACCTGTGAAGCAGTGAGTGGTGGAGAAATGATATGAAAAACTTCATGAACATCATTTCTAAAACCCCTTCTGTCACTGATGACTGAAAGCAACACACAAAGAATCATGTGCACAGATTTGACATACTCACATGTCATGGCTGTCTGGTATACTAGCTTCCACAGAGTGGATGGACTTAATGGAAAAGACTTACCTTATTATTATAACTTACCATTTAGAAGTTGTGCTCTGTCAAAGAAATAATGGATAGCTTGTATATTCTGGGCATCACTTTTTTTAATGATAAATTTGCCCAAGTTTATGTGGAAGTTTCTTTAGACTACAGTTAAGCCTCAGTTTGAATCAGGCTTGGGGATATTTTAAACTGTCACATCATTCAGTTTTATTTTACTCTTTTTTACTGTTTCTTAATTTGTTTTCCATAGTACAAAAAAAGGATAATTTAGATGGACTTTTCAGCATTAACCTGAATTTCAGGTCATGTTTCTCAGTCGTATTCCTCCAATTCTGAAATGAGTTATAACCAAATATCAAAAATTAGAGGTGCCACCTGTATTTTGTAGCAGATACAAGTCCAGTCAGACATGCTGTCAATCAGTTTATCCCTGGTAGAGGACATTACAAAGTGTGAGGGGGATAACATCAGCTGTGGTTGGACCCCAGGCCTTTACAATAGAGACATAAATGATGCAGAAATACAGCATTTAACCTCATTTGCAAGTAGTGATTTAGTCATTTAATCTGTAACTGATACTGAACCCTTCTCTGCCTTTACCTGCACGCAGTAATACAACAAAACTGTGTATATTTAAAGGCTTATTTTATTTATGGGAGGTTTTTGAGCTTATGCCAAATAGATTAAACGTCTAGGTAGAAAACTTTCATGATTTTCCCCCACATTTTACAAAATCATGCCCATTCCCTCCCTGGCTAAAACTGACCCCTTTGTGTATGTAGATGGAGGTGCAGTGTCTCGGTCTACTGTCTCTGCCCGTATAATATCACGCCCCCTGCTTCGCTTGCTGTCCCGCCCGACTCCACAACCGCCGGCACCTGCTCCTTGTTTCCCCGAGCAGGGTATAAAAGCTGTGTAGCCCGACATGCTGGTGTGAAGTATTGCTGATGTTACTACTGAGTAGCTCTCCTGTTAGCCGGTCCTGTGTTTGACCCTCCCCTGTCTCTGACCACTTCTGGTACCTCGTTGACTTCTGGATGTGACCCTTGCCTGTGTTGTGACCACGACTTCGGAACTTCCTTCGACAAACACCGTTTGCCAACTCGCGCCTGCACACGTCTGCGTCCTGCCAACGGCGTCACGTATAAACCGTTGTGTAAAATAAAATAAAACGAAGTCATAAAAAATAAACGCTCAACTCTGCTTTCTTAAGAGCCATTGCTTATGCTAATTTATCTTGTCATAATTTCAAACTAATTGGTCAGTTTAACTTATTTTGCAAGTCAGTTTCATGTGTGCACGTGCCGTATCGCATCCACTCTCAAGCAACCTCCTCTTTCTCCCCCAGGCGATCATTTATATGGAGGGAAGTTGCTGTTTCAGAGTCGAGAGGACTCTTTCCTGTAACATTTCCTTCATCAGGAGAATTACGGTGAAACGTTGGTTCTTGGGCTGTAATTAGACCTTGAAAAGTGGCTGTAGCCCAACCAGCGAGACATGACACCTTCATTGCTTTCATCTACTTGTGTGCCTGCGTTTAATATCTGCAGGTCATTATCTATTTTCATGTCGAGCAAATGTAGAAACAAGCATGAAATGAAATGCAGTGAGCGGGTGTTGTGTTTTAAAAAAGCCTTGTATTATAAAAAGACTCTTTGGACAACAATAAAGTGCTATAATTTCGTGCCAGCAGCATCTTGTGTAAGCAGCCACGGGATTTTTTTTTATGTGAGAATATTCGATTGTTCCGGACGTTTGTGATGTTTCACTTGATAATTACCTTTGTTGTTACCCTCGTTCTTTTTTTGTTTCTAGAATATTGCACAGATATTTTATACCAGAAAAATACATTCATATATGCAAGGAAAACTATATGAGTAAAACTAACTTTAATGAATAAATATTATTCACATATTTGGCTAAGTATTAGCCAAACAACGTTGGAAATACAAACATACAGCAAATAACAATTAATAATGGCACTACTGTAAAGGTGCGTATTTCTGTCCGTTTTGGATTTTTTTTGACACTTGTGTTAATAAAGTGCACAATGGGCCGACTGTTTCTGTTTTATTTTTCCATTAGTCCTAATGGGGTTATTGACAGCAGATAATCATTGTCAACATGCACAGCTTTCCCCGTCACCACAATTAAATGGAAACAATTATATTTAAATGTTTGATGGTTTGAGCCATTTGAGCAATGAGGGAGAAACAATTCAAAAGTGTGTTTTAAAACAGGAGAAGAGAGGGGGAAATATCTCCCGTGCATGAATAATTGTGGTAAATTATAAAAAAAAAAAAATCTACCTAATGAACCCTGATATTATATAACCATCTTTCTCGAATCACACGTGGATGAGTTTTCCTTTCCCAACAAATGGCAAGACCTGAACAGTATGGGCAATATTGAAGCCTGCGCCACTTCACGTTTTTGTAGTGATACAGTAATTGTTTGAAAAATACATCTATGAGGCTACGTTTTATAGGAGTACTTTAAATAGCGTTACATTTGACCATTTTTTTGCTTTTGTTAATCTTCAAGAGTGACTTTGCACTTAATTTCATAATCAGCATTATAGCGCTGCCTTCAGGTGGGATTTACTGTAGATGTGAACGACAGTGAGCAGAGGTATACTGGCCAAACCTTCATTAAGGAGACATCAGTCAGACTCTAACAGGAGGCATGTTCATCGTTCTTTTCAGATGAGGACTGTCCAGGAATTGGGTGAAATTGTGTTCATATTTCAGACAGGTTTGCACATTTTATATGCCATACAGGAGGCATTCAACAGCTCTAATTTTAATGCAGTGAAGAGTGGGAATTTTGCTATGGGGAAATCTGACTGCCATCCATCCATTCATTTGTGGTGCAGGGTCATGGTGGTCCTGAGCCTTTCCTGGAAGGATAGTACATAAGGCAGGGTGCAACCTAGATGGGACACCAGTCAATTACAGGGCCATCAGTTCCACAAAAGTCAAACTAGTGTCAGGGATTTAGGCAAAACACATGGTTTTGGACTGTGGGAGATGAAAGGGTTAAAATACACAGCATCTGTATATATGTAAAAACAGCGCTGTGAAATCTGTTGCGTGTCACAGTATGTCTTGAAATCATTTCTCCTGGTAAACCCCCTTAAAGGGGAACAACCCTGTAACCAGTGAACTGTATTGAGCTGTAAAACGATCAGCAATAAACAGTAAACAATAAAAAATTAAAAGTGTTAAAAAACACTTTCACATTGCAGGCATGTGTAAATACCAAATAGCATAAACCAATCAACCATGTAATACCCAGTTAACCTACTGCAGACCCAAAGAGAGGCAGAGTATCTCTCAGAATTTTGAGATCTGGTTTTTGATGCGCTGAAGTTATCAGTGGCTGGAAACCTGAATAAATTCTTTATCTTCTGGAACTAAAGTTCCAGGACTACATCTCACTTCTTCCTCACCCTTGATACCATGCTAGTTCTTAGGCATGATCCCCAAAAATTTGGTATAGTCAGCAGGACACTGGTGTCACTACACCACAACAGGTGACGTTGAAACTGTCGGGCATAGTAACCACGATTGTAGTAGCCATTGAAGTAAGTGAGCATTTTAAGTTTTTACAGGCAACTGTCTTTGTAAAAGATGCAAACCTAGAAGTTTAGCAACCGGGAGACCCAGAAATGGAGCTATTCTAAGAGATCTGAAATATTTTAAGTGTAAATGTAAATGAATGGACCAAAACATGGAAGGGATGGAATATTCAAAGTGTTTACAGAGTTTATAGTACAAGCATGAGAAAGCAGGAAGCTATGGTACCTCCAGAGAAGATATCTTTAAAGCCTTCAAACAGGCAGCTTCTCATATATTAGAATGGGGGCTTCAGTGATCATGGTTAAACAGAACCTAGAGAAACAGCACTTTGCCATCTTTTGTGTTATCTCACTAACAGTATTAGGCTGAAATGTGGTGTTGCTAATTTAGAAGGAGATATGTTTGGGTGAAAACAAAGAAAATCATGAGGTTTGTACATACTGATGAAATGGTCTGCAGAAACATTCACAGAAGTGAAGACAAATATGGCTGACTCTTACAGTATGCATTGGTGTCACAAAAGCAACAGAGCAACGCAGAAGACCTGAAGGCAAGTCACGAGGACATGTGAAAAACATGCAAACTACACACTCTCCATAAACTATGTCTGAACCCACTACACAAGAACTGTGATGTAACAGATGACATGTAGGATCTTTTTCCAATTGAAGTGTAGCTCTTCTTTCACCCACGGCATGGTTGATATTTTTTTACTCCTGCTCTGTCAGAATATTATTCTTATAGTACAAAATGGCCAAGAATAGTGGTATTAAAGATTGACAAAGAGGTATATAACAATAACATTAGCAACCAAAGCCATACCTACTAAAGCTTGATTTCTATTTTTGCATAATCCTATTTGGAAAATTTGCTTAATTCTGGTGATGTTAATTTGGCCTTCAGATTTATGTCTCTTTTAGACAATGCATTTGTGTTTTTTTGCAGATGTGCTTCTCTGATTATTATCATTTCGAATCCCTCCGCAGCGTTTTAGAGAGCATCTGGAAAAGCACGATAATAAAATTGAAGAAGTTGGGCCTGTCCGCATGAATCTACTCTTCCCTCATCATCTACTGCTGAGCTGTGAAAGCTTTAACATCGTTGTGGAGCAGCAAAGATGTTCAGTATTTTTCAGAGGTTCTTCTCAGTGGAGAAACTTGCCTTTGTGGGTGTGAATATCTGTTATTTGTTTCTGTGGACAGCGTGTCTTTTAAATTCTATTCTCCTCAGATTTGTTGCGCATACCTGGTCGCCCTCAGCAACGAGCATTTGTTTTGACCGCTAACAAGAGAAATAAACAAACCGTACATCAATTTACTTCTTTTGTAGCTCGTCTGCAATTTAATGCCTCTGTCGCGGAACTTGTGGCATACAAAACATCCATTTTAAAGGACAAGTTGAGGTGAATTGCTTGTAGTCATTTCAAAAAGCTTTGATGTGACATTTCATGGACAACGCTGATTTCTTTCATACAGTAATGCCTCATTTAATTCAAGATTAAACAAAAAGTATGTGGGTGGGAGAGATGGGGGAGTCGCAGGTAATTAAATGTTTTAATGAGGCCCTTTATGTGGCTTAAATGTTAATGAACAGCAATTATCAAGATACTGCTTTACCTGTACGGGTCTCTGACTTGATCTCATCAAGGTAAGAAAGGCTTTGGTATTATAGGTCATTTTGGACCAGCTGAGTTATTACACCTTCTGTTCATAGACTGTTGGAAACAATGATAAATATGTAGTATTTTAAAGGAATTTATTATGAGCTTTGCAAAGTTCCTTACTGGACATTCTGGGAATATGATATAGCTGGCATTAAAAATGAAAGAGCCAATGATGAAACCACTCAAAGAGAGACGCGTTTCAGCAGTAATCGATTTAGGAGAAAGGTGGAAGTGATTTGGCTGACCAGACATCACAGATGAGGCTCCACGGTGCCTAAGCAACAGGATCTGCTGCACATTGAAAGACTTCTGACTGGTGCACTCAGTGAGTGCTGAGCGCTGCTGGGGAGGGGCAGTCACCAAACCGCAGAATTTCGCCGGCCAGTCGCCATCCTGACATTCCTAATTCAGGAGTTTCCATTCCAACATTACCAGTCTGCTATCATCACAGGATGAGAAGTCATGGAGGGCCGCATTTCAGAAATTTTATAAAGAACCAGATAACTGCGACAGTTTGTCATTTTTTTCGATTAAACAAGACGAAACAATAAAATGAATCCGCATCAAATAATTCTGACTTTTCATTTTTTCAGTGGCCATTTTCTTTTTTCATTTATATTTTTAGAATAATACTTTCCGTCAGTCTGCACACGGACTTCAGTAGCCAGACTGAAGTTTGTGGATTATGTGTTGCAGTGTGTGGAATTGAACTCAGCCCTATGAAGGTTCCCCAACACCGTGTGCATTTGAAGTCGGATTTGGGGTCTGTTCTTGTTCGTTTGGCTGCCTGGTCAAAGTTACCATTTGAAGGGTTTAACACGATCCTCAGAAATGATGTGGCAGGAGGTAAAGTTTTTCTTGTATCAGAAGTTTCAGATTATCAAACTGAGACAGCACTGGATGTACTGCCGCAAGAATTTCTGGAAGTTTTTCCTGCCTGTGTATTAAAATGTGCACAGGAACAAAACATTTTGCAAGCTAGTGAACATCTCTGACTTATTTACTGATCGCAAGGACAAGTCTACTGTGCCTCTGCAAAGTCATTCTGTTTTCACAAGTGAGCCTGGAAATGTGCTGTCAGTTCCATATTCTTGTTTTTTATCAGTACCAGTAAGCTGCCCACTGCTGTGTGCAGCTCACAGGATAGACCCTTATCTGAGCAGTTGTACATCTGCATTGGTGGCTAAAGAAACAATTAGTCAATGTCCTGTAGCTCTTTATCTTGATGAAGGAGTTTTCATGTGCAAGAAGGCATCTAGTGCATGTGAGGAGTGGAATGCTGTTTTCCAAATTGTAGTGCCATCTGGCTATAGAGCATATGAATTCAGTTTAGCCAATGAACATGTAATGGCTGGTCATTTAGGAATTAATAAAACATTAAAAAAAAAAAACATTTTGCTTAATATATTCTGGCCTAAAGTTAAATCTGATGTGGTAAAGTACTACAGATCATGTCATGTTTGCCAAGTTGTTGGTAAGCCAAGCCAGTTTACCACACCTACATTGTTGCACCGTATTCCTTCTGTTGGTGAACAATTTAAAAATTTGATTCTTTATTGCGTTGGTCTCTTGCCCAAAAAAAGGAGCTGTAAACAGTATTTACTACTAATTTGTGCTTCTACTCATTTTCCAGACGCCATTCCTCTGTGTTCTATCACTGCTGAAAGCATATCCAAAGCGTTGATAAGGTTCTGTTCAATTTTTAGTCTCCTCAGAATCAAACGGATCAAAGCACCAAAATGGTCTCTAAGTTGTTTTCACAGGTATTAAAACAAATGTCAATTAGCCACAAGACTTCTTCAGTGTTTCATCTGGAATTGCAGGGAGCTTTGGAGAGGTTTCACCAAACTCTAAAGTTTTGACTGCATGCTTTTTGCTTTGAAACAGGGAAAGATTGGGATGTGGGGTTGCTTTAGTCAATTTTTGCCTCACATAAGGAGGGTGAAAAGTCCTTTGGTTTCAGCTCAGCTGATTTGGTATTTGGACAAACTGTCGGTGGTCCTTTGAAACTTTTAAAAGAGCAATTTTTGCAAGGGGAGTCCAAACCTGTGTAATGTGTAATGTTTTGAACTATGCAGTTAAATTCCGTGAACACTTGCACAGGAACTGTGAAGTTGTTAGGTCTTCACTGTTCTCTGCTCGAGAGAAAATGAAGACCCTTTTTGATAGGAAGACTCTATACAGCGCAACATTCTGAATATATTTACTTGCTCAGTCGTCACCTGACATGGTGGTAAGCACTAACTACAAATCCTCTACCTTTTCTGTCTCAAATGTGCAACAAGAATCAGGGGATAATGTGTCGCGATTTGCTCCTTAAACCTTTTAATCTTGTGAACACAAATGAAGAGTTGACAGTCTTGTGGTTGAAGCTTTGTCTCATTCAGCTGTGGCTTAAGTACTTTTTTATTGTTCTTTAGATACATGGCACAGTGAGTGTCAGAAGACAGCTGGACCAAATGAAGAATTATGAGGTTTGTGGTATATTTTTGGTGTTGTATTTAATGACCAGTGTATGTGATGCTAAATTTCTGTAAGTAGTGTTAATAGTCTTTCTTACCTGTTGGCGTTGTCCAAACTTGTAGTATTAAGCAACTGCTGGAAATGGGTGAGTGCCATTTTCTTTGTACCTGCTTTTTCTTGTGGTTTTCACTGAGGTTAGGGAGTCAGGGTAGAGCAGTGTACCTTTTTGTTTTTTTTTGTTAATGTAGTTTGTTGAACATGTAGAGGCCAGGGGGTTTTTTTGGTTGTTTTGTTGACCCTTGGAAAAAAGCCTTGGCTATTTGATTGCACTAATAACAGTAAAATATTTTTCAATAACTTCTCAGCACATGGAAAATGTGGTTATTCTTTGTATAAAACATTCACTATTAATTAGCAAATGCAAAATGTTTTCATAAAGCTTCTCAACTGGGGGTGTATATTGCCTTTTGAGTGAATGCATTGATGATTGAACAAGAGATGTTTTGTTATATAGGCCATATGTGAAACACGGAGAGAAAAAATGGGTTTCACTTATAAAAAAAACCATGTATTCCAGTTGATCTGCATACCATCTGAAGTGGTGATGTTATACAGAAAATATTACACACAGTGAAACCAACTGTTAAAAAAAGAGGGTAGGAAAAGACATAAGGATGTCCTTAAAAGAAGAGGTGGTTAACTATAGTTTTCTTTCTCAGAAAGCCCAACCTTCCCTCAGGAGGTTTTTTGCCTGTGAACCCATCTGAATTCTAATGTGCCCTGCATGATGCACACACTGCTAAAGGTCCAGCTTTAAAATGACTAAGCAGAATATCTTCAAGCAGAGACACTGTTCTTATACACTCTCACTAAGGCAACCCCATCCCCTTTCCAACATCTTATCATACTCTGTTTAGGCTATTGACAAATGCTACTTGAATATTCACACTCCCACTTAAGTACTGGAACTTGGGGGTTCTCACTGACATGGTGGGCCTCACACAGGTCTGTTCAGGTGTTTCCACGTGCTCCCTCTCTGATGTCCACCCACTCTTGGGCAGCATTTCTCCATGCACAATTCTCAGAAGCTTCCAAAGCTACTGTTATAATGGAGGGGTCAGGATAGAATTGGTATCTAAACATCGGAAGTAGACCCAATAGGTAATGTATTGACTCATCTAGTGCTTTATCAGGAAATAAAATGCAGTGTTTTCTCTTTTTTTTAAATTTTTTTTTAGATCTCACAAACAGGTTGTGCACCATCCCCTTTTTCTACTGGGAAAAATACTTTCAACACAGTTTTAAAATGTTTCTGGAGCTATGTAACATGCAGAGGGCAAAACAGTAGACATACTAACATCTATAAACAGCTCAGACAGCAGTGGGATAGCACTGAAAGAAAGTTTCAAAGCTTTACAGAGCTCCTGAGTTTACAGAAATATGCTGTTTTAAGACTTTCAAGCAGATAAAAAAATGAAGGTTGTCACACCTGTTGAATAGACTAGTCCAAGGCGTGCTGACAAGTTCATGTTTTCAATGCATAAAACATATGAGAACACTCAAAACACTTTCCTATTCTTTGAAAAAGGAAACTGCATAAAGCAAACATCATTGGACTGCTTACTCTCACCCAGGGAATTCCAGGCAGAAGTTATGAACTGACATACGTCGTGACATTTCGATGGTGCCAAAGTTTAAGGGCCATAATGGGCTGTGGACTGTAGAGAGGGATTGAAAAGTGGTAAAATGATTTTCTCAACATACAAGCAAATGTGTGATAGCAAAGGCTTTGGAAACTGATTATTAGTTGCAGGGACTATCTGTCCATCCTTTAGCAATCGCTTTGCAAGGTCATGGTGTTTAAGAACCTTTTCTCAGACAGTAAGCATGAGACAGACTACATCAGGTAGAGGATGACAGTCCATCACAGCGCAATCGTACACACACAAACACATGCATGCACTAAAGGCAATTTAGAGTCAACTGAAACATATCTTTGGACTGGAGCACTCAAACAAAACACTCTTAAAAACAGTGGAAGAATTTAAACTCCACACAGACTGAACCGGATTCAGACTCAGAAAAGTCCAATCCTAAAGCTCTGGTGCTGTGAGGCACCAGTGCTACATGGAACAAAACCATGCCACCCTCTACACCATATATTTTAATTCTATGAACAGACTAGGCACATACAGAACTGCACATCTTTGCCTTGCAGACTCTCAAAAAACATTTCCAATCCAAACCTTTCACTGGAAATCTTCATAATTGTAAAGAACCTCATCAGCTTCTATGTCTGAGTTCAATACTTCCACTACTTACCAAGTAAGCTATAGACAAGAGATTCCCTTCTCAACAAAGCAATCAGTTATTTATATTTCATCAAATATGTTTGCACAACAATAAAATATTTTACTAAGGAACAGTATTTTCTCTTTAATTGAACTCAAATAAACACAGAACTGGTTTTCTACTCTTACTTACTTTCAAATTATTTTTTTCCATTTTTCTTGCCATCGCAGTGACCTTGTTGCCATTTTACCTTCAGGTAAGGTAAATGGTTTTTTTTTTTTTTTTTTTTTTTAACTTTAGTAGATCCTTTGATTTCAAACTCTTCTAGAAATGGAAAGTAAAATCCATTTGTTGATGGTGTCAGATGGTCCAGAGCAGTCAAGAGACAACTGAAGAAATTAGGCAGTAATAGTTTGACACAACAAGAAAGGCTCATTTTAAATCCAGATGCTGTTCATCATTCAAATCATTCTGGGCAAATATGCAAACAACTGTTTGAGACTGGCCTGTAATTCTGGAGAAGGCTTCTTTAACAGGTCAGACATCCATACTTCTAAAGGAGGACAGTATGCATCCAGAGGAGAATGAAGAATTAAAGATGGAAGAAACAAAAGGAATTAGCTTTGGAGAGAAAGAAATGTGAGAGAAGGGGTGAGATCCAAGAAGGAGGAGATGGATTAGTGTGAGAGCAGGAGGTCAGTGAGGTGCTTTCTGAAAGAGGTAAAAAAATGCAGGCAGTGAAACTTTGCTGTGGGTTCCGGCAAGAATGGGAGAGGTGGATGCTGCAAACTTATATACGTTCTTATGAACAATGTCTCTATTTACATCGCATTACTATTTAAGGAGCACTTAAAATTTGATAAGAGAAGTGTGTGTTGTTTTTGCTAACAAATGCCTTGCATTTTAAATGTATGCAAAAACTTGCTCTTACAATAACAAGGTGGTGTAAACTACTGAAAGCAGAAGACGCACACATATCCAGGTGAAACATGCACTCCTCAGGTTTTTGCTGACGTAACTGTTTAATTAGATGTTCACTTTTGATTCCTGTTGGTGTCCATTGGTTTTTACCCAAAATTACAACATCTCAATATTTCAGAAATGTTGCAGACCAGTTGTGAAGTATTGTGTATTTGGTCATTACTTCACAAATATTTGTTCAGTATATTTTCAAAACTACTCATAGCAAGTAATTTACCTTTTGTTCTGTATGAAGCAAAGGTACACTCCATTGTAGGGCCTCTTCTGGGGGAGATTATGCTTTCTGTTAATGAATTCTAGTTGTTTCTGTGCCAGGAAAACTAATTCAAGTCAATATAAATGGCAGGACCATCTGGTACCTGCTTCGTTGTGGATGTTGAATGATTTAAAGTTTATTTAAAAGCCAGAAAAGTCACTCTTTGTTACTGTCTCAACAGCCACTCACACCCAGTCCAAGGCAGTGTCTGTGGAAGCCTGGAGAGAACATTACGCAGAGGCAATTACATACTTTATTTACACCTTGAAGTACCAGAACTTGCCAGAGTTCCTCCCAAAAACTGATTCAATTGCAACTGGCATTTACAGTGAAATATACCAGTAAGGGCAGAAAAAAAACAGTTTAGCTTAAAGTGTGATGGTTTTGTTTTTGTAAGACCACTTATTTTCATTTAGTCTGACACTAGCTGAGTTACCCAGTGCTGTCAAAAAGGTACAGCAGTGAAAAGAGGAAAAAGTAATAATACATTATATAATCACCTTTTACCATTTAAGTGGCAGTATTTAGCTCATAAGTATTGTCAGGGCTGTCGAGCAGGCAAATGCCAGAAAGAGTGCGCATGCACTGGTTGTAGTCCAGTGGAAAAGGAAAAAACTAACTTTATATAAACAAACTTTCATGAGTATGTGCAGCACTGTGTGTGTCTCATGTATCAATTCTTATTACTTTTTTTACATTTCTGGCACTCACGTACAACAGCTATTGGCTTCCGCTGTCAAACATGGGGATGGCACAGACAGCAATGTGTGTGCCAGCTGTGCACACAGCAATAACAAATTATATATCACCAAAGTTTATTGCCTTTGAATTTAATACAGTAGAGCATATATGCCTGTGAAAAAATGTGTGTCTGTGTATATGTGCGTAGAGCACATATGGTGTGTGACGTGCAGACTGAAATAACAAATGATACCCCTAACTTTATTATTTTTAAATTTGTGTGTGTTTGAGTGAGGAAGTACATCTGTGTGTATGTGTACAGATTGTGTGGCTGCTGGAGCACTCGTGTGTGTGTGTGTGTGTGTGTGTGTGTGTGTGTGTGTGTGGACCCTCACTTAGAGTGGTCTGTCTGTAGCTTCAAAAATAAAGCTGTGCATAAGGAACAAAGAAACAGGGATTGAGCTTTATAGGTTTAGAGATAACAGGCCACTTCCATTATCTATCTAACTGAACAGCATATCAAAATGTATATTGTGCAAGTGTGCTAGAAAATCAATTCATTCCTTCATTATCAATAACTTAAGAGCTGAACAATATTCACATTGTGTTCATTATTGTTGAAGCTTTACTTTAGTATTGTTGATACTTTGGTTTAGCATTTAGATTAATTCCCACTAACATGCTATTTTTAATATTGCTTACTAAATACTACGCTTTAGAAGACTTTAAGGTAGGATTTACCCTGAGGTTCAATTTCTGGTGTTTCTAATTTTCAAAAGTATTAGGACATCTGCTTCGCCGCTCCTGTTTTGTACTCCTACAGATGTCCTGGTCTTTCTACTCTTGCCCTCTAAGACAGTAACAGGGCTTCATCCACATTCAACCACCTCACCAGTCTACAGCACGTACAACCTACACATGTAATAAAATGTGGCAATTAAGTTATTGCTTCTGTCTACATCTAATACTAGATTTAAAAAAATTCTCAATTTTTGATAAGCAGCCAAAAAGGTAATGTTTCTTTAAGCTCATTAAATTTCAAACGTGACCCTGCTGAAGAATCTAGTCGCAGTGCCAACAAAAAGGGAAAGAAAACCATGGCTAGTGTGACTGGTAGACCTCTCTGGTTGTGCTTTTTAATTTGATCTTTTAAAATATATTCAAATTTAAGGCTCACATGAGTACTTTTCAAAGGATATTGCCAATAAAATGAAATGGTAGTGTCATTTTAAGAGTCTTTCAACAGGCCCATCCAGCATGATGTCCAGAGGCACGGTACTAGTTATTTCATTATTGTAGCGCCCAATCTGGACCGTGAAGCTTAAATTTGCATCTTGCATATTAGACAGTGAGTCACTGAGTTCCAATAGCGGCATTTATCTGTAGTGAAAATGCTATGTAAATTCAAGACTAATGGTCCTCCCACCGAAGACTGCAAATGCTTTAATAAATATGCAATAGTTCTTGGTCACAAAAAATGGGGGCTATTTCATCTATATCAGACTTAAGAAATGCAGCAATTTGTCACATCTGCAAATTACAAGGTGTACTCAGAACAACAAAGTGACATCTCATATGAGCAACTCATTGAACCATATTTCTCCCAGTCATTTGGAAATGTGACCATATTATAAGAACTAATTGCATGTTTTAAATGTTCGCAGAAACGAATGTAACAGGTGACATTTGAAGGGCAGTGCAGCGGCGTGGCAGGAGGAGTGCTCTGGTTTCCTCCCACAGTTTCTGGGAACTAGTGAGTCTAAAGGGCCCGTGATGTGAATGTGCGCAGGTGTCTCCTTAGCCTAGTGCGGAGGGATTCTGAGATAGGTCCTCCATAGCTGCAACCTTGTCAAAAACAAGCAGTTCATCTAAGTATGTAAATGAGGGAGTGACAACCTTTCACTTCCTTCCAGATCCTTGACTCTTTTCATTTTGTTGTCTCACACATCCACAGCTCAAAAACAATAAATAACAGTCATATAACGAACACATAAGAACAGTCGCAGTTTTAAAGTTTATGCCCACTTATAAAGTGTGTCATTTGATCTGTCATTTAAGAACTTCATGATAGGATTGAATTGCTCATTTTGAATAACTCAGCCAAGTAGGTTTTTTCAACCTAAAAAGTAGGTCTTCTCATAAACATGCACAACACTTATCAATGAACTTAACCACCAGGTTCTTATCAGTGGTTTCCTTCTAAGCTTTGAGGTACTGAAAATAAAACCCTAAAGTAATTAAATGCCCCCCTCTTAATTAAAATGTCAGGTCATCAGGTGTGAGACATGAGCTCTGAGATTTAAACACAGCACTTCTGAATGGCCAATAAAAAAGAGCTTTGAAGTAATTGAAAAAGTGTCCATCTTGATTGAATTTGATACAAAACGTGACGTGTGTGTTGACATGAATAATAATAAGTGTCCTTGCGCCATATGAAGGGCTACTATTACACTGCCATGGTTATAAGTAGAGTTAATATATTCCAAGGCCTCTAGTGAGCACAAGGCCAAGTTAAATAAAGCCAGAGTTAAGTATACACTTCCTAATGAATTGAGCTGTAGTGGGTTTTCTTGCCCTCTTACCAGAAATAAACCCTTATGAATGGTTTAGTTTCTGCATAATTTGTGTTTTCGTTCTGGTACTATGCGCTCTTATTTCATTTCACTATTACACTTATGCGATAAATGGAAAATATTCTGTAAATATTCAAGTTCTTCATGTAATCTGAATTTGTGCTTATTATTCTTTTTCTCTTATGAAACGTATTACGGAGGTTTTATCTTTCTAGCTTTCCAGGTTTCCTAATGGGTGACATCAAGGAAATTAGTAAAAGTTAACAAAGCAAGTGCACTTTTGTCATCTAAGCAACTCTTCACTGCTGAGTCAAGCAAGGAGTGTGACCATAATAAATTGACTTTTCGCACTAAGGTTTAGCTAGGCTTTAGCAGGAGAGTAGAGATCAAAGTAGACTACATACAGTACTGTGCAAAAGTCTTAGGCATGCAACTTCAATGCCTGTTGAGAAGTACAGGTAGATTCTTATCTACCATCAGGGAGTTTCTGATTGGTCCCAAATTCATTCTGCAGCCTGAGAATGACCTCAAACACCCAATCTCAGTCATACACAACTATCTTCAGCAAAAAGAAGGAATCCTGCAACAGATGGTATGGTCCCCACAGAGCCCTGATCTCAACATGATCCAGTCAGTCTGGGAGGACATGCAGAGACAGTCAAAGTCTGCAGAAGAACTGTGGCCAGTTCCTCAAAATGTTTGGAAGAACCTACCAACCTCTGCCTTAAACTGCATGCAAGTTTGCATAAGAGAATTGATGCTGTTTTAAAGGCAAAGGGTGGTCCCACCAAATATTGATCTGATTGAGGTTTTTTCTTGTCTGCTGCACTTTTTAGAAGGTTTATTGATTAATAAGTATTCATGGCATTATTTTTGGAACCATCCTCGCTTTATAGCATTTTTCCCACAGGTGCTTAAGACTTTTGCACACTCTCTCTCACTCTCTCGCTGGCTCTGTCGCTCTATATTTATATACGCACACACACACACACACACACACACACACACACTCGAACACAATCTTTTTTTTTGTTATAATTCAACAGAGGCTTCTTTTTTACAGAAACCTACTGGACAAATACTAAAAGAGCAACATTCCCAAGGGCATTGGTGGTTCAGTGGTAGAATTCTCGCCTGCCACGCGGGAGACCTGGGTTCGATTCCCGGCCAATGCATGATGGTTTGTGACAAGCTGAACAGCTCACCTTCCTCTCAGTAGTTGGGTGAAGAGATGTAGACAAACACAAACTTTACTTTTGTGCAGCTTGGTTAACAACACACTCACCCACAGAACTAATGCTCACATCCATCCAACCTCAGCCCTGGATTTCCTACCACGGTTGGACACATTAACTACGTGCAAGCAAAGCATGATGGGAGCCACAATTCCACCCAGTGTTACAATATATATGAAACCTTTATTTAGCAACACAGTGTTTTGTATGGTAGTATTTAATACACCACTGGGAAATTTTTACTGCAATGTGACATTTATGTTGCTAAAGAATATTATAGCAGGAGTTTTAATGTAGGCCTTCAAGGGTATGAGAAATTTTAACCAGCGCTGTAACTTCCCCAACTTTATGTCCTGTTTGAAATAATAACATTTTACATATGGTTTTCAGCATATATGAAACTATATGAAAAAGAGCATATGAAAGAGAGGTAAGAGTACCTTGTGAGAAATTAAGAAGGAAAAAAAACAAGTTGAAACTTTCATTAACAAAACTCACAATATCACAAACACGTTGACCTGCTCAGTGTTCAGCTTACTCATTTTTTATTTTCACTCAGGATTTTTGACAACTTCAGCAATCGGAGAATCACTGCCAATTTTAGCACCATTGACAAGTATGACAGTTTAAAACTTGTGTATAGAAATAGGGTTTAATGATGTGTTTGCAATTTAAACTGCTTTAAATATTTGCAGTACACATGACCCTGAGCACACTACACTGAGGCCATGTGTTTTGCACAAAACAGTGCAAATGAGAACGATGCAGACTTTACATTATGTGTAAAAGCTCTCATGGCTCTCAACACTTTACTAGGAGGTACTAGAACTTGGCTGTGTTCTTTTGCCTCTTGGGTTGCCTTGTCTCTGTGAAATCAAAGAAACAAACGTGTTCTCTAAACCAAGGAGAGCCAGTATCGGAAAGCTGCCAAAAACAGGGGACGTTCTTCTACTTAAATGCAACAAGGGAAAAGTTGGTATAGCCTGATATCAAAGACCTTTCTGCATTCTATGCCATATAGTATTTTATGTGGTACATTTGACTGTGGATGTAATTGAGAGCTATGTATCCTGACAACATTACATTGCAGGAATGCAGTGTCATCCTTTATTTTATAATTAGAAAAGTTTCTGTATCCCCCTTTCTCTTCTTTGAAGAAGCAGAGAATGAAAGGCATGAAATAAATTGTGTCTAAATAATACGGGTTATGATTTTGGTGTTGCCTCATATCCTTGGGGCCAGAGGAGTACAGTATTAACTCAAATGGGATAATGACACGTCACACCGTGACCGTGCGGAGGAAATGGGAAAACGTCTTTCATCACCACTGAGGTGTCCTCTGCACGACCTCGTGGGCAAAATTATAACAATGAGGAACTGAAAGTAAAATTTTTAAAAATTTATTTGTAAGTGGAGAAACACTGACTCCTCTGTCAAAGCTGACCTGCAAGCATGATAGTGTGATGCACCACATACCCATGTCTCTGTCACATTAGTGCCTCCTTTTACTTGTACGGCCGTGCTATAAACTCAATTTAAAACTGTGTTGGTAATGGAAAGAAGAGTGTTGATGTTTAATACTATAGTTAAGAAACAATCACACTTTGAATGTTATTGATAATATAACTTGTTTAGGAATAACTGGTTAGTGTAGTGTTATTATATTTTAATTTTTTTATGGTGGCATACTAATGTAATGGGATACTTCTGCAGTACCTCCCTCATGTTTATGATGTGTGCTATGAAACGTCATGTCATAGCTATAAAATGACGTACAGCATATTTTTCATTTTAAGGCATTCTACAAATACTATGAATATAACAAATAGCTACAGTCATAAAAAAATGTCTGGGAAAACTCGAGGTGCACATTTAAGATTTAAAGAAGCTCATGGAGTTGCTGCACCTGAATCAATGGAAATAAAATGTATGGGATTGCAAATATTGAGTTGAACTGTAATTGGATACAGTCTTAAGTGACCATTGGGTCACAAGTACAGTTATTTACAGTAAAGAAATTAATCGGCAAGAAAGAACTAAAGGGTGGAGTGGTGACTAACTGTTGTTTCACAGCACCTGAACATTGTGTGAAGTTTCAGATGAACTGTAACTCTAAATTGCCCTTACTGTGTGTGTGTGTGTGTGTGTGTGTGTGTGTGTGTGTGTGTTAGTTACTCTAGTTAGTTAGTTAGTTAGTTGCTCTAGTGTTTACATGAATGAATGATTGCAGGTAGGTTAGTATACTGTATCTTCCATTGTCCATTCTATTCCATTGTCAGCAGCTAAATACTACACGATATTCATAAACTACTTTTGAGAAAAGCCTCTGCTAAATAATTAAATGTAAATTTCTTTAAAAATATGGTCCATATTTGCTGAATGGTGCTTCCTGTTTTATTCTGCTTTCTTTTCATACCAGTAGAAATATAGCAGAATGTTTTTCTCACATTTTTTACATACATAGTTCATACTTCAACCAGAAAACCAGACTAGATTTTTAGCAATAAGCTATATATTATGGTTTCAAAGTAACACTCCCACCCAGATGATAACCAATAATTATGACAATTATGTGATAATGTCACATTTTAATAGCTGTGAAGTTTACTCATCTCACAAAAGTATTTAATTTAGAATTATTAGATATGTTGCTTTTGAGAACATGTTTATTTTATATTTTTCATAGTTGATACATAATGTTGATAATGTAAAAATCTCAGTAAGCAAACACTAAATTCCCCATGTGTATACAGTATAATATACAGTACATATCACTGGAGGACTTTCTTAAAACAGAAAAAGATCATTATCCCATTAATGCTTCAACAACATAAGAGCTACTGAATATTTAATGTTGTTTTTTTCCAGCAGACCAACTAAGGTGACTGTCTTATATCTAAGCTCACCTAACTGTTTACTTTGAATAAACAAGACTGACTTTGTCCTAGTTGTCAAGAAGATAAAGCCATAGAGAAACTTAAATGTATTTGTGCCAGACCAGATCCGTGCAGATTTAAAATATACTAACATATCCTGCATCCATACCTTCTTTATGAGACAATGAATGGAATGACCAACAATATTACGTTGCCGGACACAAAAATGCTCAGAAAAATAAATAAATATAATATAATATAAATTCAAAGCAGTGCAACAGCACAATGGTGCAGCAGGTAGAGCTGGTGCTTCAACTCCTGGGTCGTCAGTACAAATCTGGTTCAGTGGAGTTTTTATGTTCTTCCAGTGTTTTGGTGGCATTCCTCCTACAGTGCAAGTACACATTTCAAGTGAATTAGGGAATATAAATTGCTCTTAGTGTTTGATAGATTGTCTTAAATTTCATTGTTTTGTGAGTGAGAAAGTAATTTTAGTAGGTTATGGCAATGTAACATCAACCAAACATAAGCTGTTTTTTTTTTTCTTTTACCATTATACTTTTTCGTTCCAGTTCCATTTTATTAAAGTCAAACATTATCAGTAAATTTATCAATATCTTTTAACAATATCTTGCAACATGCAAAGGCTCTATATGTTTGATAAACAATTTTTTGAAATCTATTAACTTGTCAAAGCAAAGGATAAATAATTTAGAAACAGTTATTTTAGTGCTATGATACAAGAAGCAGCGAAAGGATTGTAGAAGGTGCACTGATTCAATTTCCCTTACACCTTGTGAATAATTTCCTATCCATGTGCAGCTGGGTTCAGCGTCAATAATGCAGCAGCTGCTCAGCCCGTGTCGGGTCTGCTGTGGTGCGTTTTGACAAATTGACATTCACCAAGGTGGGAGGCTGAATCGATCCTGCTTTCAGAGAGCAGCAGGACAGGTACAGGTGGCTCAATTGCCCGAATCTTCGACAACATCACACTGGACCTTATACTGTACTACAGTATAATGGTAGAATTAGCTGTTTTTTTCTGCATGGTCATATATATTTAAAAAATCATGTTCAGTTGCTCCTTTTTATAATGAGAAAATGCAAGGCATTTACTTTGCACTGTTTGACATTTACATAGACTAAATGAAGGCCAGGCTCCCGTTCAAAGTCCTTGACGTTTAAGATCCAGGTTAGAACAAGGTGGTGTTCATTAAAGCTCCCTGACTGTGCGCACTGCATCTCAGCGTGGATAGATGGATCTGATGATGGATCGGATGAATTACACAGATATGCTTGGTTGGGTACCGCGCTTGAGATTTAGTAAACAGCTCTTCAAATTTCCTGCACATTACAATGAGAGCAAAGCCCTGTAAACAGATGTTAACTCTGCAAGACCCACGCCTGTTATTTAACAGTTTATAGTGAACTTTTTTAGAAAACATGCATCTGAAAGGAAGACATGTTGAGATGCTTACTGCTGTAGAATGTTGGCTGAACTGGATTGATTCCGTCTATTTTCAAGCATCACCAGACATGCTGTTCTTCAAACAGGACATCTGTGTCCTGATGGATTTTTACACAGATGTGTGTCTTGCTAAGACTAAATGTCATCACTGAAAGTTAATTGTCCCTATATTAGCTAAATGATGAAATGTATTTAGGCCTGTAATTGATGAAGGAGTTATCATCTTTGCAGGCTAATATCCCTGTCCACACACCTTCACCAGCGCCATTAGATGCTTGTTGCTGCCATTATTCATTTGTCTACTCACACTGAGCAGTAGAGAACACCGCACCACCTGAGTGATGCCTTCTAAGAGGTCACATGGAAACAATATTTTGTGGTGTTTCTGGATTCCAGAGAAGAAACTTCAAAATAACGTTTAATCCATAATTCATTCATGTGAATAATTTTTCCGTCTTTCGATTTAATAGTAAAGAAAATAAGGAAAACTGTTTGTACACGTTTGCATGGATTAATGATTATTGCTAAACTGTTAATACATTTTTAGTTTTTTTAATAGTCCTCTGATACAAAACATTTTAATACTAATAATTCTGAATATTTTAATGGACCATTGTGTCCTTGAATTGGACAAGCAATCAATAGGGTAGAAGGATGGACAATTTTGGAAAAAACTGGAGTAGAACTATATTTTCTGTGGTTCTATAGTTTCGACCGGATCGGGTATCTTAGTAGTTTCCATTTTTTTAAAAATTCTGTAAAATCTAGATGCATGCATGGCTTGGTGCTATAGCTAAACAGGAAATGGTATTTACAGATTACATTTTTATTGCTTCATATGAATGATGCTAATATTGTTGTATTTGAGAGGAATATATAAAATGGTAACCCTGGTGAATGCAGTTTTTCACTTGTGTTTTCGTCTCTATTACACCTATTTTCACTTTTCCGTCATACAAAACCGAATTAACATGAGGTGTCACTCGTCAGTTTCAGGTATACAGGATGCTTTTAAATATTATTAGGGAAGTAGATGGAGTAGACAGATGCTAGCTCAGCAGGCAGTCCAGGGAGGTATATCATTCCATCTTCAGAAGGGTCAGGTAAAGGGTTGTCATGGAGAAACGCCTGTCAGTCATGTGACTGACAGCTGGTCAGTAAGTAATAATATGATGACCCCCCCCCCAAAAAAAATAGATGCCTAAAAAAATTAGACATTTTTTAAGTTTTAGAAAATATACAGAACATGCTCACTCCACGTCTTCCTATAGGCTGCAGTGACTGAGAAAAACTATTTCAAATGAATGATGCATTAGTGATTTATCATAGGAAATCTAAAAGGTTTGTCAGGGCACTAACTGGCTTTTTTATTATTTTTATGTGCAGGTCAGAAGAAATTAAACCCACTTTCTTTTACTCAATTTCTGCATTTCAGCCGCAGTATGGGTAATGTTGTAGACAAAGTGAGAGGAACACAGGGCATATATAAAAAGAAAAAATAACAAAGGATGACTTTGTCATAAGAATAACATGAGGGCAAAAATTTCTTGATCGATCCTAATTCACAAATAACGTTGAAAATAAGTAACATTAACATAACACCTGAGAAAATGTATCATCAGTAAGATGACAGCACGCGTAAGGAAAAAATCGTGAGTGAAGAATGCCCCGTAGCTCCTATCCGGGCAGTCGGCAATAAGCCTGGTAATTGTTCAAGACATCAGTGAGGAAATGCTTTGATAGAATAACAATGTGCTGGTGGAGAAATGCATAATCAAGATAAATCATCTTTTTTCCCAAGCAAAAGTCTTCATTCCTTAATTCTGTTATCTGGCATGGAGATGAAACAGAAATCCTTCCGTCAATAAAATAAATTGCCTCTGCTTGAGCTACGACACTTATTAAACAGGACAGAAGGATCTCAACAAGTGAGAAGGAGAGTTTCAAATTACACCACACAAGTGGCTTACGACAAATGTTACCATTTTACCAGCATTTGTCAGCGTAAATTGAAACAAAGAAGCATATACAATGAGACAAGTTATTCTGGCTGCCCAGAATATGTAACGTAACATATTTAGCAGCGTTGGCAGCTGTACGAAATAAAACATAGCCCACCCTGGCGATTTCAAGTGTACAGTTTCATTATGCTTATATATTCAAGGAAAAATGTACAAGCAGGTCTACAATAACTCTCAGTTATGTAAAACTAATAATAAAAGCAACAAAAACAATGAGATTATTATTATTATTATTATTATTATTATTATTATTATTATTATTATTATTATTAATAATAAAAAGTGATTAATGCTAGGGGCCTCAGGTCTTCTAAGCTGGGCTTTGCCTGTGTGGTGCTTCTATACAGTGCTGGGAAAAAATTATTTCCCCCATCCTGATTTCCCCCATATTTGTAAAAAAGTAATCGACCCTTTAAAATTTATATTTAACATTTATCTTAAGCAACAGTAATGGCAAGCAAATATATCCTATTGTCTTTTGCATGATATCAGTTTTCAGAACTGCTTTAGGATAAATCAGGAAGGGGGCAAATACTTTTTCCACAGCACCATAACTGTGTTCCTCTGTGTTACACCCAAGTGCTTTAGTTTCTGTCCACAGTCCAAAGAAATGTGTTTCTGGTGAACCGATGGCTCTGAATTGTGCTTTGTATGTATCTGAGAGTGCATTTTATTGCCTTGCTGTGGACCCATCCCAGACAGTACCCTACTTCACAACGTGCGCTTCTAGGATAGCCTCCAAACCACTGTGACCCTGCTCTGGGCATACTGCTATTGATAATAAACAAATTACATAACAAAAACAGTTATAATAAAATAGATTTTTTTTAATCATACCCGAGAAATCTGCATGTTTACTGTGCCTTAGCTAAACTATGATCTGATTTGCTTTGTGTCAAGTCTATATCATATTGATTTTTTTCCCCTTGATGCACTGCAGGTGGTTTGTAATTTCCCTCTGTCTATGTCAGCTATGCAAGACAAGACTGTCAGTCTTGAATTAGGTTTTTCAAAATCAATGCAGGTTAATTTATTTCTGGGATAAATGTGCAATGTGAAATTATTTTGTAGAGCAGCTTCCTACAGTGAAGAAAGTCTTTTTGAATCCACTTTTTTGTTTCATTTCAACTGCCTGTTAGATTGCTTTGTATTATTTATTTTACAAATATTATTATGTAACTATATGCAGACTGCAGTCAGACAACCTGGGAAGTCCTTCAGTTACTCTGTATTAATAGTCGAGGATCGAAGGCAGGTAAAATATCAGCAAAAATGTGTGGAATCTGAAAAACAAAACTTTTTTATTAACCTATCCATCCTTCCTTCCTTCCATCCATCCATCCATCCATCCATCCCTCTGTCCATTATCATCGACTGTTTGATTCTGGTCAGAGCTTATTTCAGAGAGATTGCTAGGCTATGAGATGCCAGTCCATCACAGAGTTTACTATGAATCTAAAAGTCCTAATTTATTAATATTATTTAGATATATAGAGAACTTAACACTTTGTTCTCATTATGATATGTAAATTTCAATAGTTTAGGCACTGTTATGAAAAAAAATTCTCTAAATTACAAATCGAAGTGAGATTTTTTTCTAGCTGTAATTAAATTTTGTACTGTTAGTTTCAACTTGTATCAACGTGCATGTAAACGTGAAAAGAACTGCCAAAACACACGAGTATGTATTGGAATAACAAAAGCATAAATTACATTCAAAAGTTAATTTTAAAGATTTCAGCTAAAAGCACAGTACCTACAGATTAGAAGCTTTAGTTTTAGAGACTGTTTTACTCATTTAACCAAGGACATTCAGGCAAAGATTAAACTCTATGCATAAATGAATATTATAAAAAGGTCACTTTTCCATCTGTTGTTTGTGCAATCCTTGAAGCAATTACAAACCCCAATGATGTCTGCAGTAGTGTTTGTATGTCTGTGCTTCGATATTTAAAGAGTTTCTCCCCATGAGAATGCAAGTACATCTCTTATACAGCTGTGAGGCTTGACTAAAAAGGATGAACAAATGATGATGAACATTAGTGGCTGACATCTGCAACAGTATATGAAGAATTAAAACATCTGCACTCTCCATATGTGCTTATTCATCAAAAACACTTTGCCCTTTTAAAATGCCCCAAAAATTGTGATTGTGAGCAACACGACAGATAAACTGTGCCGATACATGCTTTGCATCTTGAGTACCTAGAATTCCCATAAGACTGAGAACCATGCAATGAGCAATATTTAAAGTAACTGTCATGTTCATAATGTCACAAGTTAGGTAATGCGGTTACCTCTCGGTAATCTAGTCATACTTAATAGTTAAGGGAACGCCGTCTCTAAAATATGTCTGTGAAAATGATGCAACCTATAGTTAAAGAAAAACTTTAAACTGGCAAAATTTACAAAAAAAAAATGTGCAGAGTTGAAAATAGTAGAATAAACATTCAAATGAATTAACAAACACACCTCTCTTATTGCAGCTTACCTCTCTGATATCACTGCTCGAAGGACTGGCCACCATCCACAACTGAAGTTCTCAAGGACCAAGATCCTTCACCTCTTAGTGGGTCCAGTCACCTGTCAGGGATGCTATCAAACTGAACAATTTTCTCATTTTATCCTCTTCACTGGTTAACAGCCACAGATGACCCATGCTTCTGTTTCAGACAGCACATAGAAGCCAAAACCAAATTCTGCAGATACCTTTCTAACCCTGCAGGATCACAAATTTCAAAACATACTCTGCACAGCTCCCTTCCAGGCCATGGTGATACCCCACGTAGACCACAGCAACTCTCAGCAACTCTGGGCTGCACCGTCAAGCAGCTCCACCTAATCCAGAATGCCATCGCAAGCGTTATCTGTGCCAAAGTGTTCACACACATCTCCTGTGGAAGTAAGAAAATGATCAACCGAATTCCAAGTAACCGAGGCTGCAGAGATCCTTTATTAGTTCATGCGCATGGGTGAGTCTCCTGGAGAGAGTCACCCCAAACAAAGGAGTCAGTACAGTTTTATAGGTTTACAGGCACACCAACAGTTTCCATATATGGTCAGTTCCCGCATTCTGCTGCATAGGTTGGGTAGTGACCTATGTGCGTGACCCCTAAGTTCCTTTGTATTCATTAACTTTTACACTTCCTCAATTCACGTCTGCACAAGGACAGTTTACTGCAAGTGTCTGTTGCTACACTCTGACATTGTTTGCTACTTAACTGCCCCCTTTACACCCATCCTTGCATTCTTTCCCTTTAATCTCCTCCCATAAGGAAACAGACTCTCACCGCTCTTTCACAAACACTTTCATGTCAGGGTGTTCTGTTTGTCAGGACATTCTTTTTCCTCTCACACTCCCCTCCTTGATCCTCAGTTTCCACTTTCTGTGGCTGCCTGAATCAAGTTTAACATTTTGGCTATAGCCTACAAAATAGGCAAAGGATCTGGCAAAACTGAAAAACCTGATCACTTGCTATGTCCCATCTATGATCCTTGACCTCGGGCTGCCCGTTGTTTCACACAGTAAAAGTTCAAATAACGGAGACAGGTATGTATAATATATCTAGAAGAATCCAAATTGATTTCTTTGGATATTACTGAAGAATTTCTGTTCTCAGACCACAGAGAGTACGTCCATAGTAAATGTGAATAAGAAGAAGAAACAACACTCAACTTAAATACATGTGAAATGGCAGTATGTTCTCCAGGATAATAAGAAGCAGAAGTATGGAAAAATTATTTTTACAGTACTACCAGAAAGAAGTCATTTAGGAAACTGGTGTTGTATTTTTTTACCTGAATTGATCAAAACAGGAAATAGTACCTTTATGAAACCATGATTTTTTAAAATTCTCTTGTATTTTAAAAAAAGAAGAAAAGTTCATAGAACATTGAAGGCGGGAGTTTTCTTCATTTCAAAGCGGCAGACTCAATGAGACACGCATAGAAAGAGGCAAAGGTTAAGGAATGAGGGCCTTAACTAGTGACTGTGTATAGATATTGATTCCATTATTCAGATTTGTAAATGGTGCAGTGGAAAATGTTCTTTGGAAATAAATTTCTAGGGATCCAGAATGCCAGAATTGTGTAGCACAGCCAGTCTGGCCACAGTGCAATATGCAAGTCAGGAATATCTGAAATCTTGATTCATGCAGTCAGGTCCCTTTCTTGCACCTCCTGCATTTTATTTGTTTACATACACATAACAGTGAACTTGAACAAGAGCGCCTGGATTTTGACCACACACCTGAAACTTCATTGCAGTTTCACACAGTCCACAGATCACCTTCGTGATGAAATGTCTATTTTCTGTTGCCTAAAGCAGTTGGTCACATGTGCTCAACATCACCAAATTGCCATTGATATTTTTTAAAATCACAACCTATTTACTTTTCACTTCTGACAGCTACTATCGAGGGGATTCCTGACATTTGTTAATTTATTTTTATTTTTTTATTTTTTGTGTTAAATCAAATGTCAATACATCATTTAGATTTTATTATCTTATATTAATGACAACAAATATAAAAAGATAAAAAAAATAATTTTTTTTAGATAAAAAGTCATAGGCCTGAATATGCAAATGATATAAAATATAATTTTACACTTGGAGTTCCTTACTAGAATGTACATTGTTTCATTCAGGTATAATATACTACTGCCATGAAAACAATGAAAGAAGGGTGGAATACTTATGGAGTTTACCTAAGACATTCCCATCTCAGCCAGGACAATCAATATTAATGTTTTGTTTAGAGTTTGTTTCTTAAACGCGTGAATATTCAAGCCAGGAAAACACAAGATCCATTTCATTGTTGGAGTAATAAAGTACAGAACACATTTATATTAACAGGGCAAACAAGTTCACACTGAAAATCCGCATTGACATTTGTGAGGTGTTAATATGACAGAATACAGAATCAACATTTTCTAGCTTCAATACCTTTCTAGGGGTATTACTTAATTTAGAGCAGTCTTGTCATTTTATAGTTAATAAATGTTATAGTACAGTATATTTCTGTTTTGAGAGGATGACTAACTAGATTTAGAATTCTTTTAACTCTAAAGCAGCATTACTCAAATCAGGTTAAAACATTTATACAACACCGTTCTTCGTGAATTGAGATGACATCCAACATAGACTCCAGTTAAAGCAGCCATCCAGCAGAACCTGGTGTTACCAAAATCTTTCTAGCAAATATCTAAAGGACATGACTGGAGTTTGTGTGACAGTGCTCTAGATATGAGTGATAATAAAGTGCTTGTGTTCATCCATTACACACACACACACACAGACACACACTCACACTGGAGACACACAAGGGTATTTAAATGAAATATGAGAGCAGAAGAGTGTCCTACTTCACACTGCAAACACAGATACACCCACCTCTGTTCTCTGATGTAAGTTGTGGAAATTCACCATCTCACACTGGGAAACATTAAGATCAACAAGTGGATAAATGGTACACAGATAAGAGGTACACAGAAGGGGGCTTATATTTATATGTAATGTCCTTACAGGTTATTCAAGCTAAAGAGTACAGTTTGCAACAACATACAGCAAATCACTAAAGTGAGCACTAAAGTAGTGCAGAAAACTGTAGCTCCTCTCGCAAAGCTGCTGTAGGGTACTGTAGGAACCCTTTCTTACTCATTGGGTAGAACGCAGAATCTCACATCTGCATCTCAGTCCCATTCGCGTCTACTTACAGTGGTATAGTAGTGCTCTTTAGCAGAACATCACTGCAAATAATACTAGAGCAGAGTATGATAGAATTCTTGTTTTGAGATGTGCAGTGGATTTCATCACAACGCCTGCTATGAATTATTCTGGCGAGATTTTAGTACAGCAGAATTAGCCCTGATATAATGCATGTTTTAATCGTGTGATTAGGATATAATGGATAAAATGAGTTAAGCAAGTTCCATAAAGCAAACATCTGGAAGTGCGATTTGGGAGTGCGGTGACTCCTCGAGTTATGAATAAAAACGGGAACAGAGTTTTATTTGTCAGCTGATTTGTTTGTATATCCACGATCACATTGACCACCACCTCGCAGTCAGTAAAAGCTTAATAGGCCAGATGTCCTGAGATGCAGTTCTGCAAAAGCCTCACATAAAGTTCTAATAAATAAACAGTATGCTGATGCAAGAAAATGATGCAAAAATTACTCTGAAAAGTACAAATTTCTTCACAAATTTAACAACAAGTAATGTTACTCATTGCTACCCAACTATGAGATGACATGATGATGCCTGATGTCTGAGATGATATTTTATATGTTCTGCCTTAAACCTTGTTTTCCCTATTGAATCTGGATTTTTTTATGTAAATGAGCATCAAATGACGTTTCATAGGAGCAGAACTATTGTGCAATAGAACTGACTGTAGTGCAGATAAGTTCATAATGTGTTGTAGAACAGTACAACAATGCTCTGTTCTCAGGTGCACCTCTTTTTCATACCTGATCTAGTACAGAAAAGAGTGCCACACATAACGGTTCTCTAGCGGAGTACAGTATACACCGATATGGTTCAGTTCAGTTCAATTCATTTCAATTCAATTCAACTGAAGCTCTCTTTTTTCAACAGTGTGATGCTGCAGAGTACATAATACAGCAATACAGCTTCAGTCAGTAGAGGCTCAGTTTATACACTAATGTAGCCTCAGTACCGCCTGCAGTAAAGTGCAGTATATACCGATAAAGCCTGTATATCGGCAGTATAGCCAGCAGAATGTAACTCCTCTCTCTGGCCTGCATCAGAGTACATTACAGCTCCTACCTCAGGCCTGCAGTGCCGTAGGAGCTCTTTGAGCCTACCAGCTCCATGTCAGCCCTTTATTGTGTTTTGATGTTTCCACAGACCTGTGGTGGAGCCCTGTTCATAGCAGCCAAAACAGACACTTGTCAGTTTGCACGCATGAAGGCACTTCTAGGCCTGTCCCTCCACCCTTTTCTTCTAAGTCTTGAGCTTGAATGTAGATTGTCACGGCATGAGGTTATGAGCAGACCAGCAGCCATCAGCCAAGAGCAATGTCACACAGAATTATCATTGTTTATAAAATTCGTTCAAGGCTGGTTGGCCTTTTCCCCCACTCAGCGTGTCCTCATCCTGGCAAGGAGGTAAATATTTGCACGCAAACCCGAGCTGCTGGGAGTTCCCTCAGTGGTGGGAGCTTCCATCTCATGAAAAATTCATCCCTCTTCAAGACTCCTGTGAAGCATAGCGTGGGATTTTTATTCCGATTTGATTAGAAGCGATGATTTTTTCATGAGCCGTGGCGGTCTCTAGAATTATAGTCAGCCAAGGCTGGTTGGGACAGTCACAGAAAGCCCTTCTGTCAGACAGAGGAATTTTCTCTGGTACATGAAGCGGAATTTGTTCTCTTTGTCTTTTCGTTTAGTCAGCATAGTGAGCAAAAGCAATAAAACACAGACATACCATGTAAGCAAACATGATGACATCAGATTTCACCAGCATACATTTTTACGGCTCCCAAAACATTTGGTTCCTGTGAATAAAATGTGTATGCAATGTAATATATAACACACTCAGACGCTGTGAATGCATCAGTTGATTTCAAGGTATCCATGTTTCCAAGGCCATTGCACAAATTTATCTTATATAAATAAAAATACAGAGTATGGCGTGTAGTTCTCCAGGCTGCCAAGTAATTCTGTTACTCTTAAGGACAGGCTGCAAGGATAAAAACTAAGGGGCAGGACAAAAAAAAATTTAATAATCTTTCCCACAGTTAAAAAAGAAACAGTATATAAATCTATAATGAGTAGGTGAAAAATATGTCCTAAAAATGATGCACCACAGTGAGCAAGTGGCCCTAGTAAAACATAGATATAGTGTTAACCATGAAATATTAGCATGTCTTAGGTTTTCTTTTTTAAGAAAATTATGATGTACAACAGTTGTGTACCCATAGTATTTGGCACCTGGAGCAGATCCTATCTTTGGTACCTCCCAGAATAAACAGATAAACACAGTCAGCTGCTACAGAAGACAACTTTTACTCAAAATTTCAATACCACTCAGTAGTGGTTTAACAGTATAGTGGCCATATTACAGGAGATGTGAGTGTGCCATAACAAAACATTAAATATCACTCAGTCCCACTAACACGTCATGCTGCTTACCCATACAAACAAGAGGATTCTGAGGAAAGAGCAACTGTGTTTTCACTTGTGCAGCTGTAAAGGTGGCAAGGATGGCATTCAAGGCTCAGAAATCCAGAACCTTAGTAATTAAGAGAAAAAAAAAACACAAATAGGTTTGTGCTCAGTGTGCAAGAATAGAAAATCCCATCTATAATAGCAGAAAGATTTAGATGCCTTGGGAAATTCATGCAACAGGATAGCATAGAAACATCTCAAAATAACTGGAGAATCTTATACTTGAGGGATTGAGGAACAATGGTAAAACTGGTCTGCCGAGAATGTTTAAGGTTTTATTTTATTAACATGGATTATTGCTAAGGGTTCTGTGACCCCTGATGCTGTATAAATGCGCAACCACTACAGAGCTTTTGGAGAAAAAGGCCGATGGCATTTTTGACTGAGGCGTTGAAAATTGTAAAGGCTAGCCTTGTTATAGCTTTATGTGACTCAAAGGATGAGAAGATCAGGAAAGCAACATTTCAAACTAGGTCAGATAGGAAATGCAATGCAGCAAGTGCAGTGGAAGCTGCACAGAGCCAATTGAAGCTTCAGGAAATCACAGGAAAGACAACTCTTGGACATCAAGGACAAGGGAAGGCAAGCATGAAAAGCAACCTCATTCAAGCAGAGATAAGAAAGAAGGAGAAAGAGGCCCACGGTTTGCAAGCAGTACAGTTCGGAAAGCAGTTTGGACTAGATGGCAAATGATAGAAATTTATAATGCAGAGAAATTTGGGATATAGAACCATGGTGGATTCAGTTTCTTCTGTGTCTCATCTACAATGACTTGTCCACCCCAAGCAACCTGCACAGAGGGGAGCTGATTGAAAGTCCTGTCTGTGCACTGTAGAATAGGCAATCTCATGCATGTGCTATCAGCCTGCAGTGTGGCGCTATTGCAAGGGCAAGAGCCATTAGCTAGGAAAAATGTAGGAAAGGTGTAAAAGGTAAACCAACTCAATCTGAAATCACTTTTATCAGAGTGGGTGAAAAAAGAAAATTGACAATTAATACTGAACTTGCTGGTGTCCTTCAAAGCCAGACTGTAAAAGGAGGTTGACCTTGACAAGCGATTTGCATTCCCAGGAACAGTCCAGACAAAATCTAAACAAACTTAAGGGGTCCCCCAAAGAAGGGGTATAATCATTAAAGAACTGACCATTCCTTGGGAAGAGATGTGCCAAGAAGTTTTTGACTGAAAGAAGCTAAGGTAAGATGAGCTCTTGGACATCTGAAGGGTGGACAGCCTGGTCATTTCTGGTTGAGGTTGGAAATTTTCCCAGCTCAGTCATGCTGGAGAATATTTAAGGGACATAATTACAAGAGATGCAACAGTCCAGCTGGTGACAAATGCGGCAGGGGGAGCCTCAAGTGCGGGGCTAAGCGGCAAAACTTCTAGCGACAGATAGATGCTGCCCGATCATGCCAAAGCAGCCTGCTCCATCCTGTCTTCCTGTGTACTCGACATATACCGTTACCCAGAAAAACGACTTGTAGATGTTATTTTCTTCTTAACGCATATAGTCCCCATGGAGAATTATTTCCTCACAGCTCTGGCACCCCCTCTCTGCCCCCCCCACAATGATAATTGCATATTGCTTGTCAAGTAAGCTATTTACAAATGAATAAGGATTCATTTCATTCATTCATTCATTCATTCATTCACTTCCTTTCTGCTGTGCGCCTTTCTTTTGTGCTCCAATCATCAGCATCTTCTCACATCAATCTGACCAATAATTGTATTATTTCATGGCAAATCTGTCATTCAACCATGTCAACCTACCCTGCCCACTAGACCAGTTACTCGACTTCTTCAGCTCATTAGGAACCAAGGCTGAAGTAAGTATTAGGCAGCGCTGTGACAATTTTAGTAGTGGCCTGGTCATCCTCATACTCACTGCAGTGAAACAAGGTCTGTTCGGTATTGATCTAAACTGTCAGATGAGGGTGTAAGAAAGAGCATCATACCAGGAAAAAACTTCATCATTCACAAGGATTCAGGAACATGTGACTATGGATATGATAAATACTGTAGCAAGTAACAAATGACCTCTTTTCAGGTCTGTACTTATAGACTTGTTATAGTCTGAAATTTGCATTACAAAGTGTTATTTTCACTGCTACTTTTTGGAAAAACTCTTAGGAATGTACAAATGGACAACATTATAGACTCAATGAGCCCAGTCATTAAAAGAAAACTATATTTAGACAGAGTAGGAAATTAAAAACAACACAATACAAATAAAGAGTAGATTGGTGAGAAAAGGAAGACTGTACAGCCATATCAGTATCAAATATTTTGTCTTTTCTCTCAGTGAAACATGAAAACTACTGCATGTTCTGGAAGTTCTCACTCTCACGTGATTGCTATGCAACGTCATCCCCTTACAGAAAACATTCATTTCTCTAGCCCTTTGCCCTGTCTGCTACCGAGCAGTAATAGATAATAGATGAACAGTTTCTTTCATTGTCTGTAAGGTAAACATGCAGATTTCTCTTGGTGAAGAAGAAGGGGGCAAGTGGTGTGAACTGTAAAACTATGTTAATGATGTCAATAAATGAATGTCAGTATTCCAGATATAGTGCCACGAACAAAGATTACATGAGGATAACTATATGACTATGTCTGTGGTGAGAAACCTGCAGTTTGAGTCCATAATGCGTGTAGTCATTTTTCTCTTTAGGCTTTCGGTGGGGCCATCGATTGCAGAATTGTGGTTTGATGCTAACTGCAGGACTGCGCCAGAGGCAAACCAACTGTCCATCCAAACGAAAAGTCAGTGGTGCATCGAGGTACCCGATGGTGAGCAGAATGACGCCAGTGTTCCTCCTACAAAACCCTCAGGCAAGACCCTTCCCTTAGGCAAAACTTTCAAAATAATGTGTCAAGGACATTCCAAAACAGTTTTCAGCACCATGTCGTAGTCAGGATAATCAAAAGCATCTTTTAAATTCTATAATTAAAATAAAGGGATGCTGAAATTTATTTATTGCATTATAGTAACAGTTTCGCTATGGGATTAAAATGCAGGTGTTTTGAATGAATGGGGGTTGCCATAAAACTGCATTAAAGTGAAAAAAAGAATTTTGGTGTCTTTAACTCTCCTCAGTTTTAAAAATTGTAAACAAAGTTGTTCAAATCTATCACTTAATCAGAAATGTTAGTGTGTGACAAATGGTTAGCGGTACAAAAGGACACAAACTGAGGAATTCAGACCTAGAGTCACTTTATTATGGTGCTCACAGGTTGTAGAAGAAGTGGATCAGGGCAGGTTTCTGCTGCTCAGTCGCTTGCTACTGTGGACAGGAGGAGCTGAAATATGGGCGTCATGACACATTGGTGTTGGTTATTTATAACTATGCATGTGTGTTGGGGCTGGTATGGTGTCCAGGGCTATCCAGGGGTGTTTTTGTGTACAGCATTCCACATCTGGTGCGAAGCGTCCTGTGCCTTTATTTGTTTTGTAACTGTATTTTCGTAATTGTTCCACACTTGATCATTCTATGACTCTTCTATTATTTTTATGCATAAACACTGTACTTAGCAAATGCTTATAATACCCTTGATTTACTACATTCTCTCACTCACTATTACTAACCTCTTGTCAGAGGGACTATCCTCAAAAAGCATGGCACTAGGCTAAGGTTACACCTTGAATGGGGTGCCTGTCCGTTGCGGGGCAGCCGCACACTTTCACTCACACAGGACAGCCAATTTCCCGCAGATTGTTAACCTGAAACACATGTCTTTGGACTGTTATCTACAGCCCATTTCTATACTACTATATCTAAATTATATCTAATACACAAGAAGGTCTAAATAAGTGATCATGCTTAACACTAGATGTGAAGAGTGCCTTAAGTTTTAGAACAAAATGAGCATGAAAGGATTACATTTGTTGAGTTAGTATTGGGTTAGTATGTTTCTCCAGTGATTCTTGAACATCAGTGTGTGCTTGTGTGAGCGTGTGCTAGCATATAATATACTCAACGGTGATGAGTAAAATTGATTTAAATAGGCTGGGTGTAATACAGCAAGAGGAAAAGTGCAGTTTTATCATGAGATTTAATAAGCAGCCTCTAAAGCTCAAGTCCCAGTAGTCATGGAGACAGAGCTGTGAAAAAATAGACATAATTGTCCTACTAATGATCAATGTACTTAGAGAAGAAGTGTTTAAGAGGCTTTTTACAGAGGTACTTTCCTTGTCCAGCTCAATAAACAGCAACAGATTAGGTAGTCCATATCAAGATTTTTAACTCAAAAATGTGTTCCTCTTAATCATTTATCTTATAATGCTACTCAGACAAGACAAAGGACAGACAGAGAAGCTTCCCTGCTTAATGCCATTTTACCATGTCTGAAACCTTTTGGCAAATAACCCTTGAAGAACACTGATGTCAACATCAAACATCCTACTCATGCAAGAATGATAACTCAAAAAATGACATTTCCAAAAAAATCAAAGCACATTTTACCTGACTGAATGGAAGGATTTGACATACTGTATGTAACTTTTGAAACATATTATTAAAAATCACTAAATGATAAAGAGTTCCTTTAAACATAATGGGTGGGTAATATTTAAGACCATTACATGTTAAAATGAATCCTAAAAACAAGTTTCAAGCCTATACGACTTTCTCTTGGAAAAGAGCAATTGCAATAAATATTGCAATGAACCATTAACTATGGTCTAAAGCCACATAATTCAAGTTTGCACAGTGAGAATTCTGATCCAGGGAGAACAAACACTGCTCTCTAAATGGGTCCCTGCATAATTTGTACTGTTTATTTTAAATATGATAAAAAGATGCTTTTTAGCTCAATAAAACCTCAAGTACTCTTGACTTTCCATAAGTCTTTATTCTCAATATATTCCTCAGAAAGCAAAAAAGACTAAAGGTTGAATAATTTAAGCACTTTAGATTAGCAGTACCATTGGCAGAAACTGTTTAAATCACGTATCTTTTGTACTGCAGCCCCCTGTCCTGACTGCACAGGCCTACTGGATTTTCTGCACTTCAAAGGCACACAGTTCTGGTTTACAACTAACCCCGATGGCCTGCAACTACACAAGGTCTCTTGCAAAATGCTAACAATAGTGCTGATCAAACTCCTCACATTCTTTAGTACACTGTACAATATTAATATAGTAGTCATGCAAACCCGAGTTTATTATGTGCCCTATATGAAACACGTCCCAGAACACTCCTTTTGTTTTCTTTTTTTCCTCGTGCTATTCTGCCCTGTTTTATTTTTTTTTTTCACGCTACCTGAGCACTGAGTGCACCTGACTGCATCTGGACCTATGGGGTCCTGTATGCAGCACTACTCATGAATATACTGACCTTTATGTGGCACTTGTTATTTGGATGTTACCTTGGATGTCACAACATGTCCTGCTTTGTGTGCTCTCCTTAGTCAAAACTCTTTTGGTGGTACAATCATTATATATCTATAAAGCTTGGTTGTTTTGTTTGATTGTCCATTTCACTGTGATCTTTGTCTATTTGTTTGTTTGTTCTTTGTTTTTCAAGCTACAGACTTTGAATTTCACACAGTGGTACTTCCCACCCTAAGTGATGTTTTTGCACAGTAAAACACACACACAATTGTGTAAAATTTCAGAAATTGAAAGGTAAAATTAGTGATATACAATTTGTTATTGCTGTGTACATATCGATAGGACCGGCACCTGAATTACTATCAGTGCCAACTATGGGTACAACCACAGGAGCCAGTAGCTGTTAAAGCTGTGAACAAATAAAAATGTAAAAATGAATAAGAAATTATACATGACACCGACACAGCACCGGACACATTAGTAGCACATCAGTTTGGTCTTTTTTTTATTTTTACTTATCTATGGCATCATGTCTCCATGGTATTCACCTGTCTGTCTGCACTAACAATACTTATGCACTAAATAAAACCACTTTAACGGTAAAACAGTTTCGCAATTATATAATGCACTATTACTTTTTATCTTTACACTGCTTCACCTTTTCGACGCAGGAAACTCTGCTACTACTCATCATTTGCAACTGGAGATAATTTGCTCAGAGGTCCTATATTCTATTTGGTTTACAAATTTAGATTTTAAGGATTGTGAGACCCATATTTCAAGGGTCATCAAGCTGGCAGGGAAGCGTGATATAGGCTAATGTCTGCTCCCATTATTCTGCTTCACTGCTACCCATCCTTAAGATTAAATACAGATCAATGTAGTCATGGAGCACTTGCAACATGCAAGCATACTAAAGGATGCTAGGATACAAAAATAGTTTCTTTTTTCACCTCTGTCCACTCACCCACCGTACGTTTCTTCCTTCATTCAGATCTTTATACTATTTTAATGAGTAATTCATACATATAATCTATTTCAATTTTGGTGAACTGTGTTTGCAAAAACACTCATCACAGTCAACTCATCATAAGTATCCTAAACACAAGGGATTAAAACATACATTTAAAGTTTTTTTAATAATTCATTTTCTGCCACAAGATTCCTTTATGAGTATGAATCCTGTATATATAACCGGGAAATGCCAAGAAACAACTCCTAATGAACGTAAATCAGCATTTTTCAGAGCTTTTGTGTACGTTCACACGTCAGCACTCATATGAATAATACAGATTGTGTTAATGGTGTACAGTTTATGGCAAACTGGCACACACACATAGGAGAAACAAACTGATGTAAAAGGTTTCTTTGTTTCATGATGTACATGAAGGCAGAGAGACAGCAGGTGTTGTTTTATGGTTGGCACAGTTGAGGTAGTAACAACCCAAGGCCTTCATGATCCGCATTAAAAACACAATAAAGCTCAGTGCACCCTGAGATATATTTTACCGTAAGTACAAGACATTAAACCATTGCTTACGGATCTCAACACAAAGTCCTTTAGAATTTGAGCTGGATTCCACAAGACTGTGTTGAAATTGCCAACCACCATCATTCAGGTACACATTTCAACATACAATTTGAGTGTGTTAGCATGGACATCCATATGAAATGCTGTCATTACTAGTTTTCTTTCTGGCTTTTAATGTATGGCTCAGGTCCAGGTAATGAAGCTGAAAATCCAGTATATCCCAATTCTGATGTGGTCACAACTCCAGCCACGCTGTAAATTTGTTGTTCAATCAGAATGGGTCACACATAGGAAAGACATGGTCTCGTGTAACTATAGATTTCAACAATGTCTCTCTCAGTCCAGGGGTAACAAGACATGGTCCTAAAACCTTTTTTTAGATTTTTGTGTGCGTGGATGTTGACTCTGTGTCCCCTCAACAGATGGAGCTCTGGAGACAAATTGGAAGCAGGATGCCATTAGCCAGCCAGGAATGAAGAGGCATTCAAGGGATGAGGATACCTGAACCAGAGAGGGAGAGCGGAAGGAGGTGCCTGCCGCCTGCCCCCGCTTGTGTGAGAAGGAATTGTGTTCTTATTAGTGATAGCTGGTGTACTGTTTAGTATTGGTGTGCTTGTACTCAATGGCCAAGTGGTGTAGAATCTCTGTGTTTAGTATAAAATAGTCTTTCAAACACGTTGCTCTTGTAAATACGTATATTAAGCAGCTGCTGGAGGGGGGGGGGGGCATTTTTTGGACTCTTTTGGACTTTTTTCTCCTGCTTTTTACTGTAGTTAGGGAGCCAGAGTACAAGGATGTATCTTTGTTTTTGAAAAAAAAGGCAAGCATTTTTTGGTTGTGACTTTTCTCACCCCTTAAGTAATGGTTTGATTACTGGGTTAATGATAATAGTAAAATACAAAAACATACAAAGAAGGCTTGATTTTTTTGCTGACTGGGTCAAGACTGGCCTGTAACACATGGTTTCCCCTAGGTGGGGAGAAACAGAATCCATCTTCCATACATGTTCCAGTTCTACAAGGTAGTGGAGTAATCTCCTATATTAGAGTGAATCCATTCAAACAAAGATTCTGGAAGGTGTTTCGTGTCCAGTTCAGAGTGAGTATCAGCTTCAGCTCAGGGTATCACCCTTAGACCAAGGACCATTGGGAGACTGATGTGCGCCCAATTGCCTGGTTTTGACAAAACGACGAGTTACGTGAAGCCATAGTTACAACGGCATAGGACTGTCTGGAGAAAGAAAATGGAGACAGACCAAAGGCACAGAACACCACTTTCCCACTTAGATCAGAAAGTGAGGTCTCTATCCAAGATATTAAAATGAATCTTTCTTCAGAGAAGATCACTCCCAGCCTCAATAGCCTGTTCGAGAGAGTTTATAGGCTATGATAGTGTATTTATCTTTTAAAAAATGCAGTTGTAAAACTGTTGATTGTGGTCAAAATGTGTATTTCTGTAATATTTCACCATGCCGCAACTTGTAACTACATTCTGTCATTACTGATCGTGAGGGTTATTGGTCTGGAATTTTGACATTCCTTTTTTCTGGTATGAATAATGAATTGTCTGCTGTCAGAATCTGCTCAGATGGTGGTCTCTGCTATGTCCTCTGGCAGCTGTGAAAACACCTTTGCAGAACTTCCACACTTGATCCAGTCTGAGATTAGCCAAGGCCAGTCAATGAGTGGCTGAGAGTTCCCACTGTGTTAAGCCACTGCTGACAAGAGACCATTATTAGAAAAAGTTGTCCACATTGTACCGTCGTACCTGATTTCAGAGATTCTTAGTGGTTTCGTGGAACTTACAGTGTATTTCTTCTCATTTTTTGCCTCTGAGTATTTGAATGTATAAAAAACCTGCATCCATAAGCGGCTTTAATTAAAACATTTAACAAATAAAAGACACAGGCATTCGCTCTTTGGTAAAACTGAATATTCTGGCTTAAAATTAGTTTAAACTTTTTTTTATAATGCAATCTGGAAAGCTAAGAAATGCAATGTAAGAAATTATTTTATACTAATCTATGAACCACTGAACCCCAAAAAAATTGACAAAAAAAAGAAAGTGAGCAAAATTACAAGACAGGTGATAACATAGGGTTTGAACTTAGAGTACAAGAAGGGTTGGGGCTGGGTTCAGGTAAACAGTAGACCCAACGGAACAGGGGGAGTGGTTAGGATCACTGAAACTAAGCCAGTTGAATCCCTCCTTCTTTGTGCTGTTTCTTTAACAATGTACTTATTCAGGTACTTAATTGTGCCACTAAAAATATCCGGCTGAAGACACGGGGAAGTACCATCTTGTAATACCAGTTGGATAGTAGAAGTCATCTTAGGCAGGGTGTCATATAAATGATGACAACTAATTTATAAGCTAGTTACACCAATTACAGGGTGGCACGGAGTTTCAGCGAGTAGCTCTGCTGCCCTACAGAACCCCAGCTGTTTGGGAATGGGTTAGAATACAGTTCAATCTGTGTGGAGTTTGCATGTTTACTCCATGTTTGCGTGAGGTTCCTCAAGGTGATCCTGTTTCCTCCCATAGTCCAACGACATGTTTCAGATTAATTGGTCACTGTACATTTGTGTGTGTGTGCGGCCACCCTGGGGTGGAATGGTGCCCCATCCGGGGGCGGTTTCGTAGCCTAGCACTCAATTTTGGAATAGGCTTTAGACTGCCATGACCCTGACCAGGAATAAATGCTAAAATGATAATGCATATGGAAGGATGGATAGTTACATCAATTAGTCATTAGTATCTGAAAAAGGTTCAAAATGGCCCAAAAGAAAAGCATTTATAAAATGACCAATACAAAAACATCTTATGGAATTGATAATAGTTGGTGTTTACGGTTGCTAGTTGAGCGGCATCGTGCTGGTTTCTCTTAGTACATATCAGTGCAGTATTGTTAGGCCTAATAACATGCCTTTGCTTGCTTTTGTTACCACATGTTTCATGTACTTTAAACACCAAGGTTATTGCTACTGAAGGCAACCGATAAATGAAACCTACTGTATTTCCCCCCTGAATCTTGGTATTTTCAAGACTCAAATTAAAATCCATGCCCCATTAGACACCAATAAGAGGTGTGTGGATTCCAGAAGAAAAATCTAAGATGTCAGGATTGCTTTGTCCAAAAGTGGAAGCTTGTTGGTTAGACAAGGGTGCAATTACTTTTTAATGATTTCACACTAGCTTGTTAAGGAAGCAGACGCCGTGGCGTTTTCGGGAGATAATCACACATGCATCACACAGAAAGGCCAGACAGCACTGAAACCACCATCTTGAGAACTAGAATGAGGAAATTATTTATATTTGAACTTCAGTCTTCTGCTGTGAATATGATGATGCTCAAATGCATAGGGAATCTGCGTTTGAAGATCTGCATTTGTCTTTTTTTCGGTCAAAATGTTTCTGTGGCATTTTTGGATTAGAACCCACAGGTCCATTTCTTTGGTTTACGCTGAGTAATAGTATTTGAAAGGCTCTAAAAGATATTTTATTTCATTAGTAATTCAGTAATTGACATAATGTCAGCACAAAATTAAACATTCTGATTGTTATAAACTGGATTTACTTTCTTCAGGTGTTTGTATTAAATTTATAAATGAATCCTATTTAAATTTTAAGGTAATCCAGAAAAATCCCACCGTAATGCAATAAGTGAGGTCCGACAAAATTCAACTGTATAAAATAAAGTCACACCATTAAGAGATGAATGAAAAACAATATTTTTAAGTTGTTACTGTGTGAAAAGAAAAAGGAAATATGGTAATTTATTTGACATGGAGGAAAAAGATGGATTATTAATAACCAACTTTCTCATTTTAATGTTTTATGTTTTCCATCACAGAAAAACTAGCTTGACATTAAAAAGCGGGTGCAAAGTGTTGCAAAATAAGAGTTTATTTAGCCAAGTTAAGAAAGTTTTCATGCAGTGAAATCCAGAAGTTGTCCAGGTCTGTTTCTTTGGCTTCAAGCTCCTGTTGTTTCTCAGCTCTGCAAATGACTGTGTGTTGTTCATTGTTTTTATATGACTCTAGTTTTTTCCTCTAAATTACCATGTCCATTTAAAAAAATGTTGAGAAAATTTTAGTGACGTCTGCATTGGTTTTTCTCTGTAAATTGAACGCAAAGTTTATGACTGTAAATCTCATTTAAAAAAGAAAAAAACTGCTCACTGTATAAATATACTGTTACAAACACAACACCTGATTTGGTGAACAGTATGGATTCACTAACAGTACAGCAAGATCTATAGCTCAATAGCATTGAAGAAGTGAACATGAAACATTTCCTCTTTCAATTTGCACCAAGAGGCGAGTTAACATTTGAACTCGCCTTGCTTTTCTGACAGGATCGACCGTGCCAACCCCACTGATAACACCCACAGTCCGAATGCAAGTGCCACTATTTACTATTTTCAGTTCCCTACCCTACAGTCCACCATCTTCTGACAAATTATGAGTTTTCCAGTTTCTGTTGAATCTCTTTTCAGTGTTGTGTATTTCTTTCTCACAGCAAATTTATCCATAAACTTTGATATGACACGGATTCTTTAGTACACAAAATGCTAATAGAAAACCATGCACATTAGCACACAACTAATACTTTAGCACCTACAGCTGAACAGCCAACCGCCATGTGTACTTAGTCAGTAATAACATGAGGCCGCAGGTGTCAGAACCAACAAACTCAAATTAATTCATATTTTAATGGTGCTGAGGCGTCCCTGTAAATATTTGTTTGTGTTCACGGTGCACATACTGTAGCTCGGCATGTTTATAAGTGTTTTGTCGTGATTATGCTGCCGATATCTGTTGGGGGTTTCAGAAAATTTTAGTTATGTGCTGTTCACTGGAGACGTGGCCAGCAGGGTGCTGATAACTCCTTTCTTGTGTTTTGTTTCTGGTGATGCTTCTGCGTCATTGTAAAGAGCTTATAACACCAAGGGTGCTGCAATATAGTCACTAAATAAATGTTACCTCTCCCTATAAATTCATTATTTTCTATATTGGAAGTCAAAATTGAAAATTTAAAGCAAATTCATTCTTGCATTACGGAAAGTGGAAAGGCTCCTCGTGACACCCCGTGATGTTGTGGGCAGCTCTACAGTACCGGATAAACATTTTGTGTAACTCATAAAGGAGCAGTTTTCAGACTTCACTTCCAGGATCAAACCATAACCTGTGCTTAGTGGTTTGAAAAAGTGTGCACGTTTCATGATGGGGAGGTGCCTCAAATACAATACCAGTTTTTGAAATATATTTATATAAAATTGTATTTGGGGACTTACTCTTTCTGGTATGACTTTTTTTGTATTACAGCAACCCCTCCGTATCTGAACTCTTTGTATTGAATTTTTGCTATAACAGCTCTTGAAAATGAATACCTATATATCCATATCTGAATTGCTCTTACAAATTTTTATCTGAAGCTTATCCATAATAACAAAATCTAAATCCAAATAAAGATCAAAACAAACTAAAATCTTCAAATAAATACGGCACAGTGCAATGTAATAAAATAATGCTGTATCTATTGTTATAAATTTGTATGTAGTATGCAATCATTTATCCAAAGCCAGATGCATCCCTGTGCATGGGTGTTATCAGCTTCTTTCCACCTGTTTTGTCTGAACACATTTGTGCCACGTCACCATATTTATTGCACTTTTCACTTTTAATATAAACCTTTTTATTTAAACGTTGTTGTTGTGTGCAACAAAGAGCCAGACATGGTGGGTTACTTTGACACATTGCCTTTATTCAAGATCTCATAACACCGAACTCCTGCTGCAAGCCATGTGTACGCACTCTTTCATCTCCCTGCGGTGCACTAAGATGTGAAATGTCCTGTACTGTACTATATGTGGTATAAGCTTTCAAATTAATGACGATATTAAGTGTTTTCTAATTAGAAAACTGGTATTTAGAGTGTTTCATCGTGCTGAAATCATTGGCTGATACATATATGGGTGTTTTTTGTTGGGAGTGCAATTACATTTATTTTCTTCCATTTAAAATAATGGGGAATAGCCCTTTGTATCCAAAAAAATTCAGTACCTGAGTCATCTTCAGGGACAAATTTGATTTGGATACTGAAGGATTACTGTACTTGGATAGCAAGTAACCCAATTCTTGTCTCTACATTGAAGTGTGACACTCATGCCAACTAGGCAGGGATAAACACCTGCTCTTAAATACATGTAGGCCTACATGTCCTCTGAAGTTTATTTCTCACTCTGTGTGCTGCAGGGTTTGTCGACTGCAAAAACCTGCTTGGAGAAGTTTACCAGTCCCACCTGCAGTTAGGTAACTACATGCATCTTTGATATTATAAGCGAAGCCCAACCTACTAATCACCTCAAGGGCACACGGACCAGTTTCCCATGTCTGCTTCCTACAGATGTGAGGTGTGGAAAAGTGAAAACTTGAAACAATGTCCCCGCTATATGGACCGATTGCAACTTACTTGCATCTGAGATAGAAGAACTGTGCTGTGCTCAGCATATTTTACGCATCTATAAAACTTTTACCTTAAAATGACTTTCATAAATTCAGTTTACATGTTTGATTTAATGGTCCTACAGTTTAAAGTCCATATGTGTTTAACAAAATGGCTTTCGTTACTTGTGGCACACCCAATGCAAATTATTAGGAGTAAATTTAAAAATACTGATGTGTGTTAGAAAGAATTTCATCTATTCCTTCATCCATCCATCCATCCTTCCACCCTTTAGCCATAAGCGCTATTTGGTCTTATTGGTTCGGAGCCCCTTTTTGCAACCATTCAGTGCTAGGCTGGGGAACTATATCCTGGTTGGAGGCCAGTCCCTCAGAGAAATAAAATAATTAATTTTACAAATGTATTCAGTTCTTAGTTTTAGCTCCAGCTTTTTATTCCTCTGTGAATCAGAAATTTGAGAAAAGCTTTCAGAAATACAAAATTATCATAACAGTCCTCTAAAATTCTGCGCTATTCATTTCATTGACCATTTTTTTCTTTTTTTACACCAAATTTTAAACTTTGTCCTTGCCCATATTTTGTCTTCTTTCTTTCTGCTAATTAATAAGAAACATGTTGTGATTTCTTTATAGAAATAAACACGTGAAAACAAAAATGCTTTTTCTAAATGCCATTATGTTTAAACATGAAATAAAAGGCCCTGAACTCTGACGTCAAACATCTAGTCGGTAGGACATATTTATATAGCTGTACATATTCTCTATTTGCATTCTTCTATGGATAAGACAAGAAGATGGTAATGAAAGAGCACAGTAATCTCCTTGCTATGTTTTAGAACCCCAGATTACACATTTAAACTATTCATTTAAATGTATATGGTTACAGGAGGACTAAAAACTGAGAGGCTATTGAAGACCAATGAGTTCCCTTGTGCTTCTCATCCAAGGAAGATACTCTTAATTATACCCCCCGATTCCACAGCAGACCGCCACAACAGGTAGAACTATACACACAGAAATAAGCGGTTAAATCTCCCTGCACAAATTCTGTAAACAGATTACCATTATTTGTTCATAACATGGTTCTTATACAATACCCTGATCAATAATTTAAACGAACGGTTATTGGATCTTTCGTCTGAAACCTCTGAAGCAGTTTTTTTTTTTTAAGGCTCTACTTTGTTGCTTAATGTCATGCTTGTTGTGTTGTTTTTTCCTCCATCCATCAGAATGTATAGTGTCACTATTGAAGAGACACCTTCATACCAAGATGTTGACTGTAGAGTTCATCAGAGTCAAAGCCTCCAATATTCACTGCCGCTCTCTTTTGTTCATATTTTGAATCAGGTGAGGGTTAATGCTGATTCGACAAGAAAGGTAGACAGTCCATTTTGCAACAGTCACACATTGTTGATTTTCCATTTTTATTTGGCTGTTTTGTAAGCATTATTTTTTTCTTGAGCCATTATTATTGCAACCTATAGCCATAAATATTATAACCCATGCCCTAAAACTCCCTATAAAAAGGGAATAAAACATATTATGCTATTAAAGCTTAGACAGAAAAGAAAATACTGGTATTGTGTCAGTCAGGTAAATGTGAAGAGAAACTAATGCAATATGATACTACATTTAAAAAGTAACCAAAAAAAAAAAAAAAAAAAATCAATACATTTTTGAAATTTGTCTAATATTCTGTTCTGTCTCGCACCCTTGGATTTCAGGATAGCCTCCGTGTCACTGTAATGCTGCACTAGACATACAGTTATTGGCAACGGACAGATAAATGGCTAAATGGATGACTAAACTGGAGAGTGACTAGACCAATGGATAGATAAACTAATGGATGCAGTGAATTAGCAACTTTTCTTTTAAAACACAACACAATAAGGTCAGATCTGTCCATGAGCTTAACATTTTGTTCCTATTTACTATGAAAAAAGCAGACAGTGTAAACTTTAAAACAGACTGAAAATCAGTGACTGTTCTTCAAACACATATCAAGGTCCTGCACTCAGATCTTCTCTCAGTTACTCACAAGAATCCGTGATAATTTAGGGTAAAGTGAACTCTTACCGTTTATAGAAATTTGAAAACAATAGCAAGGAAGACACTGTAGTAGACAATACAAACAAGTAAAATCCTAACAAATTAAAAATGCCAAGCTGTATAATCTGGTCAGCTACATTAGAGCTGTTAAAGTGCTTATTGGTCCTCTTTAAAGGCCAATGTGATACTAAGAAATGCTTAGGAATAAAGAACCATGTGTATTCATTTTACATCATTCATTTTTGATCATTTCACTGTGAGATCATTCTTTATACTATGAGAAAATCTGCTGTACTGTCAGATTATTTGTTACACAATGAGATCAGTCATTGAAGCGCAATGTCATCTCATATACAGTGAGACAACTGTACTGTGAGACTTACTGAATTGAGATCATCTATTGTTCTGTGACATCAGACTGTGAGAAAAATGTACTGTAAAATCATCTATTGAATTGTAAAATCATCCTATGCCCTGTGACATCATCTATTGTGCTATAAAACAATTGTGCTGTGAGATTATTTTCCTGTTAAAAGGGAGTCTGTCGTACTGTGAGATCAGGGCGCTGCGCTGTGAGATTATTCGTCATACTAAGAGATGATGTTTTGCAGTGAGATCATGCGTTCTACTGTGATATAATATCACCCTCTAGTGCCGGACCCCCAGCTCCTATGTGCGCATCACCTCCTTTCCCGGTATCCGGTGTGGGTTGGTCGGAGCTGCACAGCGATCCGCACATCCAGCCAGAGCAGCTCAGTCCGTCTTCACAGCCCAAACAGCGTCGTGCACCTGCAGCGCCACACCGACACACGGGGACCCTACAAACTCACTAAAGGACACCGGAGCGGCGCGGAGGACAGCATGCTTCGTCCAGCTGTGCGCTAAGTTGAATCGATGTAGTCACATTTGTAGTTCGTCCGTTCGACCAACAGCGTTTTGGGATTTTACAATGAAAGTGAAGTCGTTTCCACCTCCGGGAAGTCAATACCAAAGAGACAACTTTTCTACTGACAGCCGCGTCCGCGTTCGGTCCGGCCGCGCAACGGGCTGCTTCTGATAACATCTGCGCACCTCTCAAGATGTTCATGAGAAAGGGATGTGATTTAAACACAACCCTCTGAAGGGTTTCAGAACACATTCGGCGGATTTACGTGTGGATACAGCCGCGGCTGCTGCCCCGATTGCGCCACAGCCCGGTGCGCGTTTCCGAGATGACTTTCGGAGTTGAATTGTGGCTGATGTTGGCGTTGGCGGGGGGCGCCCTCGCAGACCCCAGTCACAGCAATGAAGGTAAGCGCTACACTTGCGTGTTTTACCCTGGCAAACCAGTTTATGTGCGTATGGCGCCCGTCCGGTCTCGCTGCGCCAGTATAAATACATGCAAGACCTTTGCTTTGTTGTTCAACTTTAAAACTCCGTAACGGGCACGTGTTTTTCTTTATTAAAAAAAAAAAAAGCTGTTTATTCTCGCATCTGTGTTCTTTTTCACGTTAGTGACTGTCGGAATGACATTTGAACCCAACAGAACAGGGGTTCCTGACCCGGCTACAACATCCGGACCGATTCGGAATTCCGCTCGTAGGAAATAACGCAAAGCCCCGCAGCAATGAAATACGTGATGTGGGTTCGGTTACTAACACGGCAGAGATTTATGTTACACTTTAGGATAACCTGTGCAGGTCAATGCATTCGTTTTAATGGTTAACACTAATATTAATACAATCTGGGTCTCTATTATTATTATTATTATTATTATTATTGTTATTATTATTACACAAATGATCCGTTTTGCTATGCCCATTTAGATGATGACTGCATACAGAAATATATATTAAAAAAAACTTCATTAGTTGCTTCATTAACTGGGTAATAAAGAAGAGCCAAAGTACAGGTGAGCAGACAGAATTTGAACTGTGTTTTTGTGTAGGACAGGAGGAGGGGATGTCAGTGCACTTGTTAAATTATTTTCAATGACCACATTCGACTAAACAAAATCTTTATCTGCTCATTGTTTCTACAAGATTGTCATTAGCATAATTTTAGTAGGTGGTCCAAGTGATGTTCGAATTCATGCTGCTGTCACTACAGTAGAAACTATGCCTGGGTGAAGTACTTTTGACCGGTGACCCCCCACCCACAGAGCGCTTTTTCTTCATTGTTCTAATCAACAGAATAGAATCAATCAGTCTTCCTGCTAGTGGAATAAATCATTTTAAAGCTTGTCTAGTGCAGTGGATGGTCATTTCACATTATGGAAACTTTGTCGTTTGCTTAGGATTTATAAGACGCAGAAATGAGTGCGAGTCTAGGTGTGGGAATCCGAGATGCCTGAACAACTCCTGAGAAATGGGTTATTACAATTTGATTTAAAAAATCTGAGCCTGACTTGCAAGTGTGCATGAACTTGCATTTTTTCCCCACTGATGTGTAAACATTGCGCATTTAACTTTATCTTACATTGGTTATATCCTTCTGTTAAAATTATTTTACAGATATACGTACATTAGTCAGTCTTAGTTTACCCGATTTTAGTTTCTGGTTTGAGACATTTTCTGTCATATATTTATTAGATAAAAATGAAATTATTAGAATAAAGGTGCAATGTTTACATCCTACAGACAGAAATTTCAGCGGTAGCCTGACACTAACTCCTCAACGGCATTAATATTTTGCTATTTTTTCAAATCTGTTACAAAATTTATGGAAGCCTGTTACATTTAAAATATAACTGAATTTCCCAGCTAAAACCACAGAAGGTGTCAGTTTTTTTTTTTCTTTGCTGAAACACAGGAGCCAGTCAACCTGACACTCCTCATCTGTGCCTGTTCTAAAAGGAATATGACAGGGGTTATTTTAATATGCTGGTTACATATGGGGGTGGCACAGTGACACAGCGAGTGGCACTGCTGCCTCACCAGCTCGGTCTGTGTGAAATATACATGTTCTTGTCAAACGTGGCTTTCGTCTTAGTGGTCCGGTTTTTTTTTACAGTCCAAAGATGTGTGTCTTAGACTGTTTGGTCATTCCGAATTGACCACAGCATGTGCGTGTGTGTCCCCTGATGGACCGATATCCTGTCCAAAGAGGAGTTTCGCAGGCCATTCAGTGGCCAGTGATTCTGGGATAGGCTCTGGACCACTGCAGTTGATGATAAAGGATAGATGGATATTTACATATGATTACAGACTGCTGTGGAATCTTTTCCATTTATCATCTTGATTAAAAAGCCGTATTGCATCTTTCTGCAACGAATTATTTTAGTAGCTTTCGTGGTCATAACAGATATTCCTCATTGTAAGCAACAAAATCCCATCAGTCAGAGAATCACTGAGTGCTAGGCCTAGAAACAACACCCTGAATGAGACATCGGTCTGTTCCAGAATAACAAACTTGATAATCAGGTTTATACTCTGAATATAATTCCAAGTGAAGATTTGACTCTAGCCAATACAGTAAGGATTCTTTAAGCTGACTGAATTTGCTGAAGTCAGTTTTCTCTGTGGATGGTTCACATTCATGGCCCCTTTAGGACTGGCCTTTCCAGCACTATACAATTGAGTTGTACAGCACTCGCAAAAACATTATTGTAAAGTAACCAGAATCTCCAGCACATTGTTTACTGAGGTGATGTTTATACTGCACAGGGCTATAATAGGCTTATAGTTTTATGATACCATTTAATCTGACAGTAAGATTGATTATTTTGTACGTCCGAGTTCAAATTATAACTGTGGATTATAATAAAGCCTATGTTATTAGTATGTTAAGTTACTTACAATGATGTACCCATTTATACAGAAGGTTAATTTTTGACTGGAACAATTCCAGATGAACATTTTGCCCAGTGGTGCTACCTCAGAGGGAGGGATTCAAACCTGTATCCTTTGTGTGCAGGGAGCGGTAACTGCAATGCTACCTCCTGACCCCAGTTCTATGATAAAAAAAGTTTAAAATTTTCTTTAAATTGTCCCCATTGTTTGATGAGAGAAAAAAAAGAGTTCCGGTACTCCCCTCAATTGCGTGTTGGTGTGCTTATTGTTCAGCATCAGTATTAAATTTTGAACTTCTGCACTGGATAAAAGATACTATTACATATTCCTAATGTTCACGACATATATTTATTTCATAAATTTAAAACAAAATGTAGGAAACTGCAAGGGACCTGGCATTCAGCACAGCTTAGTGTACCCAGGGTAACGAAACGTGACTGTGAGCTACATTATGAATCACTGGGATGTACTACGGCCATCTTTCGCTGTGAGCAAGAGAGAATCTGGCTGTGAGGGGACAGAAAAGAGTACCGAGTGCTTATAAGAAGTGCCAGTATGGAAAAATACTTCCTAGTACATGAAAGGGCAAACGCAGGAGTGCTGGTACTACTTACCAGTGAATACCAGTCATATTCAGGCTCTGGTTAATATGAAAGTAGGTAAACAGAGGGCTTGCTTTGTACTTGGACAGTCATATTTAATAACATCTCATTTAGCTTGAGAGGAACGCAGAGAAAAAGACATGATTTGCTCTGTCTGCCTGAATTAATGTGCAGTATTTTATTTGGCCTTGTCAGAAGCAGATTGAGTCTGCCTGACAAACAGGATTCTTTTGTGCTCAAGTGCTCACTGGGGTTATACAGAAAGGTCATTCAATGAGGCCTGTGCTGACTTTTTGGAAATATGTTAATCGATCCATTTCGGTACGGCGCTCCGGCTCATTAGCATGTAAGTCATTACTGAACCAGCCAGCATCGCTGAATTCATTGCTTTCAGTCATCTTTATTTAAAACACATACATTTAATGAACAAGCTTACACTTATCTACAGGAGTATGGAGTGGGCAGAACAATGTGTGATTCACTGCAGAGAGCTGCAGTCTTTGGAAATATAGTGGAATTAATAGAGGCAGCATTTGCCTTGCCATTGTATGGTATGGGGGGGGGGGGGGCCCATAAAATTTTGGAAGAAATGCATAAAAGGAACTTNGCAGCATTTGCCTTGCCATTGTATGGTAGGGGGGGGGGGGGGGACCATCAAAATTTGGAAGAAATGCATAAAAGGAACTTGAAAGAGCTGGTATTGTAATGTAGTCTCTCTCCCTCTCAGTGAAACAGAACAGGTGCTTACGTTACCTGGTGTCTTACACCCTGCCTCCCTCTTTCGCCATTCTTCCCGCGAGCTGCGCTTGCTTTACCTCCATGCCTGAACATTTGCTAGCTGAGGCACTGAGAGGTTCTAGTATGAATTAAGGGAGACTCTTGCTAACGTTGTACTGACCGTCGGTGGCCGTTTATTACATTTCAATTTAAGTTTTTGCCTTCAAAACACATATGTTTTCTCCCCTTTTGTACGTTCTAAAGATTATACAACATCAAAGTTCCGTGAAGGTTGCACATGTACACATACATACGTCTTTAAAGATAAAGCTGAATCAATCGTAAAAGTGTTGCCACCTGTGGCAGAATTTCCATTTTGAGAATTGGCCATTTTCAATTTATTATTACATTTATCAACGTCAATTTGCATTCACTGTTTAAACGTGGCAGGAAGGCAGCCTGGCATTTCTTAGAGAAACCCTCAGCTGTGATCTGAAGCCTAACATCGGTGCCTCTCTGTTTCATGCTCACATAAGGCCTGTAATTCAAGTGACCGTGTATTTCCTTAAAGTGCTTTGCATGTAGCCGTACCTGTGACATTAAGAAATCCAACGTCATTTGTGTGTCATCTTGGTGAAATACTAAAATTAGAGAACTGTTCCTTCTTTAAAATAGTTGACTTAGTGACAGGTTCTCATTTATGTTAATGTTCTTGTAATTCTTTTTCTACTTTGCAGCCCACAGCCACCAACTTCCTTCCTTCGGTAGGCTGACGGTGGGTCACAAGTGAAGAGGGTACACCTAAATCCATGAGAACTGGCCGCATGGTGGCGCTATAGCATACTAGGAAAGTTGTCCAAGTTTGCAAAACTAAATCATATCTCAATGCTTCATTTTGTCAGAGTGCATGAATTTGCTGAGCTAATTTCCCTCTTTCGACAAAACTTTGATTTCAGTTTTTGTTATATCTTGCATTTCAGACAGCCCTTAGTTTGTTTTTATTGGACAAATAACTTTGAGTAAAAACGGTTATGTTTTGCAAAAATGGCTATAGAATCCCAACGAATAACTCCGTTTTGAAAGGCCTGCAGTTAGGCTTACTGTATATTGAATGCCCAGTAGAAGTGTGTTACGATTTAATACTTAACCGCAGGCCTTTGTAATTCACTGTTGTTGTTCATTAAATCAAACTATCAAACTTACTATCCTGGCATCCGATCGCACACATAACCCTAAGATACATAGACTCATTTGTTCCCAACATTTGTAAAAAAAAAAAAAAAAAAAAAAAATTTTAAAAATTTATGCTTGCTTAAGATCCCATTTATTTATTTATTTGTTTGTTTTTTTAATTTAANTAAAAAAAAAAAAAAAAAAAAAAAACTTCAAAAATTTATGCTTGCTTAAGATCCCATTTATTTATTTATTTGTTTGTTTTTTTAATTTAATTATTTTATTTATTTATTTACTTATTTTCCATTACATCTTCCTGGAAATATTTTATTAATTATGTATCTGGCTGAATATTTTGCTATAATGCACTTTTTCCATGTTCCAAGGCATCGACTTGAGCATGACAACTGTAGCTGAAAAACTGCAGTTAATGACAGTAACATATCTCAGAGGCAATTTAAAACAGAATGTAAAGGAAAACTTTTCAATTTTGCACTGTGACATCATCACTGTGTACAAGACTTAAGATGACAGTTCAGGTTGTGTTTTTTTTTTTTTTTTTTTGGTTGTGATCTGATGCAGGATACTCATGGGTTTGACTGCCAGGCCAGAATGTGCATCAATACATGTGCTTTGCTTTAAGGTGATGTCAACCTATATGTTGACAGTTCAGATTAAGATTTTTATTACAAATTTTTTAGCTGCACAAGATTTCAAACTGTCTGAGCTGCTCACAGTGACACTCATTGTCATGTGAGCCAAGTTGTGTAGAACAGGGCTCTGTGATTTTTATCTGCCTTTAGTGTGTTTTCACCACACCGAAAATGGTATTTTTTTAACTTTGTTGCAGAAGTGTTTCTTAAACTTCAATACCGCAAAAGCTTTTAAAAATCTGATGAAACTATGGTTCCAGAAAAATGTCCATAAATAAAAAAAAGCTTTAAAACTCCTGCTTTGTAGCATGAACTGTCAGCAGGTTTTTGACTCTCGCTGTGTCGGTTTCATTTATGGTTCAAGAAACAATATGAAAAACATAAATGCTTACACATACTCAAAATATAAAAAGGTAGAATGTTAAGCTAACCTGCTTGAATGTACCTGCACACATTTGGATCATGTGGTGATGGCTTTCATCTGTGCCGTTCGCTGGCCGGAACATTTCTCAAGGACTTAAAATCTGACTTGTGTGAGGTGCTTGAGAGGGACGACAGCAGTGGATCCATCAGCTGGGCCTCACTGATCAGTCAGACTACAGCAGACTTTGTGCTTCTCGACATATTTATAAGCTTTTGCTGACAAGCACCTCAATCTATTTTTATCCCACGCCAAAATTCCCATTGGTGGGCAAAAACTGATGGAGACGATTTCTCTTTCGCTGCCTACTCTGCACAGAATAAGAGAAGATATTTGATTTCATTTTTTTGTGTGCAACATGGCAAAAATTAAATCGTGTAAGTGGGAAAGTGATGTTCTGATTTGCTTTTAGAATAGTTGTAAAATTGTTTCTTTCGTTTCTTTTGGAATCATCTGAACTGAATACAATTGCCTAATGGATTTCTTGTGGTATTGTGCACTCAGGACTGCCACCATTAGCAGCTCATTTGTACTGGAACATTGTACAGTTCATGATATAGTACATTATGCATCAACTTTCCCAATGCACTTGTCCTCTGGCACCTTTTTAGTGATCTGAGTATTGTATATCTAGTCTTTCTACCAGCTCATTACGTGGCCTAAATTGTCACCAAGGTAAAACATCTTGCTAAAGGTTATGCCATTTGGGTAAAATAGCTAATCTCTTTAAGTCTAACTTCACTGTTTCCCAAACCCAACAGAAAAGTAAAGCAAAACCTCACAAAAATCTTTTTTTTTTTTTTTTTTTTTAAGTTTTTGATCATATGTTAAACTGGAAAGAAGGAGATCTTCGAGCTGTGTGATTCATATCTGGATAGAACAATAAATAAACCAAATGATGCAATAAATGGTCTAGGTGAATGTTGAAGCTGTTATAACAGAGGTAGTTTCGTAAAGATATTTCATGCTAAACAACTGTTTTTTAAGGTTGTGTCAAGAATAAAATGTTGTCACAAATGGTTTTGAGCAAATATATAACGATAAAGATATTTGATAAACAATTAAAATGTGGTTGTGATGCTAAATATGGATATAAGAACAAAGAGCAAAATCTGCACTGGATCATCATCACTGCCCGGATATAAGTTATAAAATAAAATATATTTTATTTTATAAAATATAAAATAATTTTAAATCACGTTCAACCTTAAGTGATCCATGTTTAGGTCCACAGGTGTTTCCATTAGGGACACTGCATTCTGCAACTACAAGAGGACCTGTATGCAAAATCAATCATTTTATTCTCCTCAAACTAAGTATTTAATATGGGTGCTGCATGAAAAAAATAATAAAAAAAACCTGACATTTAGAAAGAAATCCAAAGCCAACAAAGGAGAGGTGTTGCTTTATGAGGTGCAGATGTCTGCTTGAGCAGGTAATGGTGCATCCTGCAGGAACTCATGCTCTGTAATGGAAGGAGGAGGCCTGCAATGCCTTTTTCTTTTATGGAATGACAAGGAGCTGCAGAGCATTATGGAACTGTTAGAACCTTTTATTGCTGTAAACCGGTACGAGCTCACTGGGCTGTCAGTACTCGCACCACCATTCGCTACACGCCGTGAGGAGTGCCACCTGTCTGCCTGTCCAGCCTCCATCCTCTGCACCACAGAGACTGTGAAACAGCTGCAAAGATAGGGAGAGCAGGGAAAGTACAGGAGACATGTACCAGTCTTCTGCAAAAAGTTTGCTGTTGTTTTTCTCCTTTTTCATTCATGCTTATGAACTGTACTTTTAAAACTTGAACTTTCACCCATTCTTGCTCTTCACTCAGCAAATCATTTGCACAGCTTTTTTCTCCCTTTTCTCTTCATCCAGCTCACCTGTGCAATAGTTTTATTTATTTATTTATTTATTTGTTTATTTATTTATTTACTTTCATCAAATTCTGGCATTTTCTGTGGCCTGTGTCATAGAAGCATCTGGTAAACATGCACCGACAACTACTATCCATTGAAAGTCGCAGAGGTCACTGCTTCTTTGGAGGCTGGCTTTTGTTGCATAGAGGACTACTCCTCCAAGAGTGCAGGTTTGTGTAGGCCCATTGCAACACCTTTTGCAAGACCAGAACGGGCCATTTTAATATCCTTTCTTGCCAGAGAACTTTATATAATCTTTTTTGAATTTTGTTTTTTAGAAAGTCTTAGTAAAAGTGTACTTTTTTCGGACAATATAATTAAACCGGTACTCAACGGTGATACTTTGTAATATGCAGTTAGAAATTTTACTGCATCTTGCATAATAGTTAGAGCTGTTAGTTTCGGTCTCAGTGATCGCAAGCTTGAATCCCACCTTCTGCAATAGTACTCTTGACCAAGGTAGTTACTCCATTAAAAATGATCTAACCGGGTAAGCAGTTGTAGCTAGTTTAACATCATAAATCACTTGTGAGAAAAGTATCAGGTAAATTCAATATGAACTTTTACATGAAAAGTAATTTTGGTAAGGTAGCATTATACCGAACCCCTGGCTGTCCCCAGCTATCAATCACACCCACATGCATATAAAGACCCACATACTTCAATTATGTTGGCACTGTTTTCCTAAACCAACCCTCAACCCACCTCCACCTCTATCTTGTTCAAGGGGTCCCAACAGGGAGTCTCGACAACCTAGCTGGACAGCAGGTGCCCTCAAGCAGACTCCAAACCCCAGTGGACACCAAGAACCCTTCCAAATGTGCAACCAGCCTTTCAACTCCTGAAATTATCCTTTTGCAGCTTAATATTGCATTTTTAGTGATCCACACAGGTTCTCAACAGACTCCTAAAAAGGCTCTATTCAGTCAGCTGCCTGATCTTATTCAATAGCTTTTGTAGTTAGAAAAACACACTCATACTTCATGTCTCCTTTTAAAACAACCAGGTGAAAAATTTTCTTAGAAGTGCCAATCATTTGAAGCTTCTTTGTGAAATTATATGTGTGGTACTGAATGTGGGGATTTCAGAAATGGGAACAGCAGAAGAAAGACCAAAGCAGTTGCTCTCAATGACTCCCAATGATGTTGGTGGAAAAAACAACAAATGCATATGACTAGTAAAGTAAAAGATATTTACAAAACAAGCTGCATTTTGTTTCCTCACAGTTGCATGAGCTGTAACGTATGCAGTTGACTGGTGTATGCTCCTCCTTGGCTTTGTTGTTCATTTGCATAATGTGCTTAAATGAGTTTTTTTCTACTAATGTCGAGCATTGCTATCTGTTGTTGTTTTTCTCGTAGAGAAAAGTGATTGAAAGGGACATTTTCGTATGATTTTGGTTTCTTCTTGGTGAAGCAAGAGATGAAATGAATGTAATGTTATGTGTGTGTGTGTTCCAGCCAAGATACAACTCTGTTTCCATTTGGTGATACACAAGATATTCAGTCTTATTTATTCCTGGTTCTGCAATTGGCCAATTTAAAAAAAAAAAAAAAAAAAAAAAAACATATAAAACCGACTGTACTTCCTGACCGCTTCTATCAGTGCCCTTAAATATGACTACTATATAATGACTTATAATCATGTTTGGAAGATGTGCACATAGCAAAAGTTCTTTTCTTAAAGGGTTTAATATTCTTGTAGGGACGGTATGTGCCATCATCCTCGTGGTAGAAAAATATACACGCATATATAAGACAACAGATAGCATGTTGGCAAAGAGTAGAAAATTATAGCCTGATATTTGCCAGTTATTTGTACAGCATCCTTGAGTAAAGTATAAAAGTTGAATTACTCCCATAAAAATATGTCTGTGCTAAAGTGTACGGTTTTAAGCAACTATAATAACAATTGTAAACTAAGCAAAGAAATCCTAATAACACGCTGAATTAATAGAATTGATTCATCAGTCCTCCTGTTTTACAGATTCTTTACTTGGCTAAAAGCATCAGACTCTATCAAGAATTTTACTATTTTTTGTTTTGCCATCCATACTTATTATGGGTCATCTCTAATGATAAAAAAGTATTATTTGTTGTCAATTTTTCATGTAAGTTCAATGTTTGTTGTCTTTTATCTAAAAATGAACAATACATAATGTTGTCATGATTTTTAAAAACCTCAGCTATGAATTATATATCTTCTGTGCACAACATGGGTACTCAGAGGAAAACTTGTGCAACAGTTAGTAAAACCATCCATAATTTACATTTGATCACTTTCTGTATACATCCTTCTTCTGAATAACACAGCTTGCCAGCATTGGCGGGTAATCGGCGGTTGCATGTTCCTGGTTGAGGTCTTATTTGTTTAAATTATTCATGGTGGAAAATCTCCGTGTAGCGACGACCAGCAGCGCGGCTTGTCAGGAGCCTGGCCTACCACTGCAACAGGAGACTAGAAATGGTCAGCCAAGGCCCGGTGGGGACAGGATAATGGATGGTGGAAACATCACCTCAGATGTTTTTCAGCAAATGTACTGTGATAGGAAAAAGAGTCACACATAAACAAACTAATTTGGATTGGAAAGCATACATATTACATTTGAAAGTGAATGTATCTGCATAGAAAAATGCGAAATATTTTAAAAGTGTAGCTTGACAGTAGACGTGCAAACATACTGGAATGTTAGATCACACAAGCATGTTTGCAATGAATTATTGTTGAAATTGGAAATTAATCCAGTCTGTCTGTTTCTTTGTACGTGTTGCTAATTTTTGGTCGGGCATTTAACTTGTCAGTGACTTAACCACTACATACAGGTTGTGAATTTTTACTCTCATTTTACCCTTTGTCCTATACAGCACTCCAGTACAACTTGCTCATTCGCGAGCACATGAGTTTGCTTTATCACAGCGTCAGCAAGAACTGCATCATTAGAGAGAAAGATCACAACCAACCCAAGGCAACGGCAAGCCTTTCAGCGACTACTCTGCTGCTAACATTTCAAAATGCGCGTTAATGATCTTTTAGATGCTGAGAAAAGAGGTCGTGTTTGGGATCCATACTAACAATTTACTTTTTATATAGCAAACAGCAAGACATTAGATTTGTATGCTTAAAATATCTCAGCGACTGTAATAATTTCTTTTAGATACAGAAGTCTTTGGCAAAGGACTCGGTAGTGTGCTGTCTCATTGTTCAGATTTGGGCAATATTTTCATTTGCATGCCTAACAAATGCTTGTAAAAAAGTTTCTCAAACAAAGAGGGAAAAGTGTTCAAATTCGCCAGTTTTGATGAGCTGTTGGATGCCAGAAAAGACATTATCTATCTATCTAGCTATCTATCTAGCTATTCATTTTTTCGAAGCATTTTCTGCAGCAGTACTAAGGTTTGTGTCCACAACCGGCAAGCATGATGGTGCACCTTGCAGCTACTGCCTGACATCTGGCCTCTGGGTTCAAATTCAAATCCTCTGTGTGGAGTTTGCATCTTCTCACCATGTCTGTTTGCTTTTCCTCTTTCAGGGCCTGTTTCTCGCGTGTTTCTATTGGCGTGACTATGTGTTACATCGCTGTACTCTGTGGAGACACAGATAATTGTAAAGTATTGTAGTTTAGCATTATAGGTTTCCAAAGGTGTCTTCAATATATGCAAATTAGTAATGAGTAATAAAAGATGTTCTCTCAGAGACTGTTACAAAAAGTTCATTTACCATTAGCACATGAGGCTGTCGCTAAGGCAAACATTTTTGTAAAAATGTAAGCTGGTGTCTAGTAGTTACAGTGGTCTAAGAGCCAGTCCAACTCCTGTGCTGATCAGTGTGCAGTTTGCTAACCGATGCCATTTCTTTCTCTCCAGTGGTTCTGTTGGACACAACAGCTGTCCTCGGCGAGTTGGGGTGGAAAACATATCCTGTTAATGGGGTGAGTAGTAAGTCCTCACAAAATCTGACATCGTGCATTAATACATACAAATTGTCAGCCCTGTACGGAAAAGTAATGCAAACACAGGTGAGAAAGGTCATCCAGGTCACCTGAAAGATCCACGATGAGGTTTCACGAACGTCGGTCAGAAACACAGTTCGCATTTTTGGAAGCTTATTCCCGGTGGCAGATCACTTACTCCCTTGTCTCGCGGTGTCCAAAGGGGCTCCACTTCGACACAAAACAAATTTAGTTGTCAACTCTACCTTTCAATTTACATCTGAACGAATCGGACTTGTGTAGATAAACGTGTTGGGCACGTGCAAGATTAACTCGGAAGATAGTTAATTCACCACCAAGGGGTTGTTTCTAATGATTACCGTGGCTATCCAGGAATATTTTTTAATGGAAGTGAAAATTAGGAAAAGCCCGGTGTGAAGCACGGACGTCTATCGGAGAATTAATTGTTCCTCTGCTGTGGTGTCGCGAACGAAAGGTTACGTCGTGGCATCTTCAACAAACAGGTGTGCAATTTGTTCTGATCCTATCAAGCAACCAGTTGTCAAAGTGCTTCCCGTTACCGTGTTATTTGTCACCGAGTCGGCACGCCGTTTGTTATTTACTTCCGTGACGTACAGATTTCATCCGGGCCGGACCGAACGGAAGTATAATTTGAATGAGGACGGTCAACTGATGGAATCGCTGAAATAGACAGCTTTTTAATCGGTGAGCTCTCTGCCACGACACGCTGACAAGAAACGCCCTGCTGTGTTAATGACACCGTGGCAAGTAAACATTTCTACTTTCCACAACCTTTTTGCCCTTTAGGACCATGAACGGACATTTTGATGTTCATTTTGATATTGAACAAGTGTAATTATATTGTTTATTTTTGCATAACTTCATGATTCTCCGTACTTCATATGAACTAATCGCTGATGGGGAAATGTGAAAAAAGTCCAATGCTTATTAAGTTCTTTCTAATCTTCTACAACAAATCGTACCAGACATATAATAAGTCACATCTGATGTAAAACATCCGTGACTAAATTGGCACTTTTCCTGCTTAAATGAAGTGAAGGGCCTGGTGGACTGAATCGGTTTGGCGTCTTCGTGCTGCCACAACAGGCTCCTCTGGCAGACACTCTTCAAATATGTATGAGTCATTTCCCAGGAGAGCAACAGGAGAGACTGGCTCTTTATTTATTTCATTATGTAACATGACTTTGAGAAATTAACCCTTCATGGCAAGTTGCATGATGGAAAATGTGTTTACACGGTTTGTGTTCTTCAGTTTGTATACAGCACGTCCCTCAATGTTGCCCATCACAATAGAGTTTTGTGACTTTCTGTTTCCAGCTTGGCCTGTTTAGCCATCTAAACTCATCAAAGTGTCCAAGAGGTTTTAATTTTCCATCAGTAATTTTTGTGTACGTGTTGGTTTATTTTACTAATGTTTCAATTTTTTTTTTGATTCTTAGAGGTGCAGTATGTTTGTGCCAAACATGATGTTTGTTCCTGTTGCACTTTTAAAGATACCTCGTTGTACTAACCTTTTTTTTATTTTTAACCAAAATAACACCAAAACCAAACTTTCAAGGCAGAAATGAGAAGAATGACAATCACATAAGTCACTAGTTCTTCCTCTGGCTCTTTATTTCTTGTTCATGGGTTTGCTTAGTATCAGCTGAGGGCTACTTCTCAGACACATGGGTGGGAATATCCATTGTATCCCTAGGACCTTATGACTCTGTCCATCCATCTTAACGTATGATTATGGTGTAACTTTTTATTGTTCATGTGTAAGCAGTTGCTGTATGTTATAAATGTGGTCACGTTTTTCCTCATAAATGCTGTTTGTAAAGACGATTGTATTACTGAAGGTAAAATGGTCATTGGGAGGCAGCTCATCTTTTTTACTAATATGGTGAAATCAGCAGATAATGACATTTATATTTTTTTCCAAATTTTTAAGAATGTTTACTTCTGAAACCAGTTAAGCGGGATATTGGCAATTCTTATGTCATTTGAGTATTGGAAGTTTAAAAACAAAAATAAAACATAGAAATACAAATGTAAACATCTGTTTTTAAAACTTAATTCATTAAAGTTAACATGATGGGAGAGAGGGCAGGACTGGTTCCTCACAGATCTTGCATTGTGTACTCAAAGGCCTTTTTCATGCCTGGCTCAGCTTTCATGTTTTCCTCATGTTCAGGTGAGTTTCCTCCAGGTGCTTGGATTTCTTCTCATAGACCTCTAGAAGAACTCAAAATTACTATTTGTGTGTGTGTGTGTGTGTGTGTGTGTGTGTGTAAATGACTGTGTTTGTCCTGTCCAGAATGTACTGCACCTCATAACCTAATTTTGGTGGCTGGACTCTTGACCCTGTGAACCTACTTTTGACAAGTGGGTATCAAGAATTAATATTTGAATGAATGTTTCTGTTGTGAGAAAATTCAAACAATACCTAAGCTTAGGGAGCTTGTTGTATGTGCTTTGAACAACACATAATAGAAAGATCAAACTCATCCACTTGCACTACAGCTACTTTGCAGTGCCTTTGTTGCTGTAAATGCTGTCTATTCATAGAGCCCATGAAATAAGCGTGACTCACCTACAATCTGTCTAAACTCCTTAGAGAAAAATCATTTTGTCGTTTCAAATGCATTTAGAGGACGTCTGGATTCCCCCGCATTATGTATTTTTGGAATTTGGGTGGGTGGAGAGGTTTAGGGATTTTCTGGTACGAAGCACTACATTGTTCTGTGGCTGACGTGCATTTCCCTGGGATTGAGCTGTTACCAAAAGATTATATTGCACTGACTCGTATTCAGGCTTTAATCTTTACACAATGTTTCAATCAGGATAATTAATTATACTTACCTCACACTTATTGTTCATTTCGAGTGTCGCCACGCTCTTCATTAAATGCTTGGGAAAATGCAGGACAGATTTTTTTCTCTATGTTTCCTATGTATATTAATTCAATTAGGTGCTAATTCAGTCAGAAATGAATACATCGAGGATCAGGGGGATTTTCAAAAAAGCCCAATGGCGTGTTTGAGTTGGCGCCAATGACCCCTGTCATTACAAGACTTAAGCAGTTCCAGAAGAAGGTGTAATTGGCTCAATTCCTGCCAGAGATATGCTAGACCCAGTTTTAATGTACTCCTTGCACTATTATAACGTAATGCACTGGGCAGCGCAGCTACATGATTTTGATTGCCTTAAACTGGTAGCATTAAGGAAGAAACATATACTAATGCAGCATATGTTTAAAAGGAGACCAAAATGTCTATTCATTGTTATGCTGATGGGTCTTCTGGCAGTTCTCTAGGAGTTTCAATAGGAATAAGGTGGTAGGAGTTGTGCTCCATTATAGCATCTTTTGTTCATTCACGGGTGCCAGTTCTACATGTGCTGTGTGGAGAGACTTACTGTAATGACCCATGATTACTTGTGACTTGAAGTCTTCCACAGTCTTTCGATCCTAGCTGACACTTTGAGGAGGAGTCTGCTGCTTTAAATGCATTGTGGGGGGTACTGAACAGGCGCTCTGCTAGGGCTATTCCTAATGAGGGCATAAAGGGGAGACTTTTGTCTTGGAGGACGATTGCTAAGAAATAAAGGCTTAGAACTCTGGACACAGACAGGCGGCATGGATACATATGCCTGTGATGTGATATAGAAGTGCAGCTATTCCACGGTATCCAAACTCCAAATTTTCACTATAACAGCTCTTGAAAATTAATACCTATGTTAAAATTTTTTTTTTTCCGAAGCTTATCCATCACAAAAACATCAAAACACCAATAAAAATCAAAATAAATGTAAAAACCTATGTAAATAAAAATCGACAGTACTGTGCATTGTACTGCATGAATTGTAATAAACTCCACTGTGTACTGTTACAAATTTATCCAAAACTAGATGCACCCACGTCTGGTCAGGTATCAGCTGTTTCCACCTGTTTTGCTTCGTCTGAACATGTTTGTGTCACGTCGCCACATTTACAGGACATTTCATTTTTTAAATAAAGCTATTTATTTAAAAGCTGGTTATTGTGGGAATATTCAAAATGTCTTTATTCAACATGTCATAACATTGAACTCCCACTACGAACCCCACACACGCTCATCTCCTGTAACACAGGGACACTGGGAGCGGGGGAGAGGGGGTACTAACATGTGAAATGCCCTGTACTGTACATACTGTACCACACATTATAAACATGCAAATTAATGACAACTTTAAGTTTTTTATAATTAGGTAACTGGTGTTTACATTGTTTAATCATGACAGTCATGGGTTCAGAGTTATATGGGTTTTTTTTCGATGGGCTGGGAGCACGTTATTTACTTATTTATTTATCCCCATTTAAAATAATGCGAAACAGACACTTGGTCTAAATTTTGTATCTGACACTTTCTTAGGGACAAATTAGTTTCGGGTACCAAAATTAGGTACCATATTGGTACATGAACACAAGATGTTGCTGATTTAGAGTGGCTTTGCTACTGAACCCTTGAGGGAAGTGTTTTATCCAATTTTCTTAAGTATAAAAAAGAGGTTAACACCTCTGCATGGGCAGACAATGTAATTTGCTTCGGAGAAAAGGGCTGGTTTAACAAGAAATGTTTTACCCCTGTTTCATTACCCAACCGTGCAATGCAGTGATGTGGTGGTCCAGAGCTTACCTGGAAGAAAAGAGTGTGAAGCAGGGTTGCTGGGCAAGAAGACACGCTAATGCAGGCCAATCCCACATGCATTCACTTACATATGCCTATACTAAGAATTATTTTGAGTCAGAAATTCATGAAATACTTGGACTGTAGGACGAATCAGAGTCCCTGGAAGAAATCTTGTGAATATGAAGAGAAAGTGTCACTCTACATGGAATGGGTTGGACTGAAACCCATGTCTGAAGTCACACCTCAGGAGCTAAGAAACACAGGTACCTGCGGTGCCAATATTGTTATCTCTATTTAGCAATAACACTGACTGTTAAAATTTAAATTATTTTGTGGTCCTTTGTCCTTTTATATTTTCCATTAAAGTGTATAATAGAATAGAAACACGAGCTGTAGTCAGAGGTCTGGTTAATATATTTTAATGTGATGTTCCCTGACCATCAATTTTTCTGTCTTATTGTTTATAAATATATCTCTGAATTTTTGCATTAGCTGTTTGGATTTGTTTGTCCTTCTGTACAAACCACCTTGAATACTATTATAAGTGGTTCATTGCATGATGGACAGGATGGAGTGCTATTAATGTATCCTTGATTAAAACAATTTAACTGACTTAAAAACTTACCATTTAAAACAGAAAACACTATAAAATCAGGTGTGAATCTTTATTGAAGGAAGGCATTTTCTAGACAATAAAAGAGCATAATGTAGGTAAGCTGACTATTGACAAAAAACTGAAGTGCTCAACTGATTTTTTTCGTTTAAATTTCCGCCTTTTAGTCAAATAACTAATTCTTTCATCTTCTGATATGTACAGATTTCAAATAAATGCAGGTATGAATAAGAGACCAGTTTTAAAAGATTGACATGTCCAAAATCTTATTATCTAGCATTTCTCAGAATCTACCAGGTTTCAAGATAAACCAAAGATTAATAGCCATTAACCAGAAGCTTTTTTAGCTCGTATCATGTAACGTTGTTTTTCAACTGTTAAATAGCGCGAACAAAGTCGTTGCGTGGTGTCAGCTGTGCAGTCGATTTTTGTCGTCCTTTGCGCTCTGAAACATGACCTTTTTACTTACATGACAGGCTCTCTGCAACTTCAAGAAGCTCAACCAAGGGTCTGTAAGATCTGTGTGCTATAATAGCTGCGAAATGACCAACAGGTTTGCACACTTTATCTGCAAGAACAGTTCCGACTGTCATACGAGCACCAAATGTAAGACTGTAGAAATGTGAAAAAAACTTTGCAGAGAATAAGTTCAGTCAGGACTTGTAGACTTTTTCAAATGGTGAGGAGACTGAATACCCCATCAGCACAGAATCAGTTAGCATTCACTCCTTGCAACCATAATGGACCTCGCTTCACAACCAGTCCCCTTGCGGAGAACACGCTCTACTTAGAGGAAGATCCTTAGGGCAGGATGATGCTCTTCACTGGAGCATCATTCTTACTGCACACTGAAGTTTGAATGACATATCAAGGGTATTATCCCTTGTTTATATGTATGTGGCAATTACCACAGGGTACCCTGGAAACCTTCGGTGAGATTCTGCTGACTGCAGGCAAAATTTACAATACAGAAACAGTATTAAAGGACTCACAACCACATAGGAAAAAGAGTTATCACAAATATTATATTCGAATTTGATGTGAATTCCACAGCTGGGATATTGCTGCTTATCATTTTCTAAGCAATATTCCATTTATTTTCGTATTCATATGCAGTTGATGGTGGTGGCTGACTAAAACTGATTTTCCTGCAAAGCCCTTTTGATTAAATGTGACTCAAAGTTCTACGTGACAGAACGTTTCAAAATTGTATTTACACTGTCTGCATCTGCATATTCTTTGTTTCTGCTTGGTGTTTTCCTTTGTAATTCTTTTAGATGTTGTAATGATATGTAAGCTCTTGAAGAGCTGAACTATATTGGACACTTAAGCAGAGAGGGTTCCTAGAAGACTCTGTGTAAAGAAGATAGTTGTTAAGTGAATCCTAGTACTTCTTCTGCACAGTGGTTAAACTGACCAGCGTGTCTGTTCTAAGAATGTCCAATGAGGTCCTCTTGTTTGTGTTCCTGGTGAGGACACATTATGCAGTGCAGACAGGGGTTGAACTGATTTTAGTAAAAGACGTCCCCAGGGACAAGATAGGAGTGAGACTAACAGACAATACAAATGTACCTCACCCGCACAAAGAGAGGGGATGAAGACTGGGCCAGGTGGACGGTTACCTACCTGTCTATCTGCCAGGGCCATGCCCTTCTGCCTGAAACTCATTCCAGGGCTGTCAATCAAGTCATTTGTGTGTGTGTGTGTGTGTGTGTGTGTGTGTGTGTGTTGTGAAACTATACATAGAGTTTATAGTCACACAGGAAAGTTTTTGAGAATTTTGCACGTTTTATATATATTAACTGTATAGTCCAAACTAATTGTCGTTGCTTAGACCAGTGAACTGGGTTACAGTAGTGTGGCGAGCCACCTTTCAGCGTTGCTTTGAAAAAACAACCAAATAAAAACAACCGAATTTGCAATTTGTTACACTGCAGTTCTCACTGGAAAGAGCAATGTTATATATGCTTTGCATTAAAGTGCCACAAGAGGTAATGCTCGCCAGTTTGTCATGCAGACACAGACTACAAGGTGAAGCAATGTAGTACAGTTGAGTAGTATTTATTTTCCGTTGAAAACTGTTATTCTAGTGACATTAAGACACAGGACAAATAAGAAACACGTCTCAGCTCTCGCATACCTGTTATAGACTTTTTTTCATGATTGTTACATTTTGCCAGTGAAAAGTGCCAGTATCTAATACCAATCCTCTTTTTGTGCTAAAGTTACTGTAGATAGGACAAAATGGCTGTTTTATCACGCTTAAGTCAACAGCCATTTGTTCCAAATTAGAAATAATGAAAAGCTCTGTAATGCGGAAATTTAAAGCACTGATGCTAAAACACCTACTCATATGTCTCACAATGGGACACAGTAATGTGCTCACTCGGGGAGAAATTAGTTGTGTCTTGTCGCCCAGCCTGTGGCATCTGAACAAAAATGAACCCCTTCAAGTGATGGGTTATTATTACTAACATCGATCACTGCACACAAAATAAAGCCTCTTAATGCGGAGTTGGAAGCCGTGCAGTAGGCACACAGGTCACCATTTCATTCTGCAAAAAAGCGAACGCCGCCAGATTAGCTATAATGACACAGTATAGGCTTTTTCTATTGTGGAGGTTAATGATGAGTGAAAACATTAAAATCATACAGTAGGAGTCTTGACAAGTTTCATTAACCAGAAGAACATAACACTGTTTAACATCTTATTTTTTTCCATATATGAACACATAGTTCTGAACATCTGGGAAAACATGAAACACAATATTTGTAGATTATTTTGGAAAGGTTTTTTAGCCCCCACTTTTCAATACAGGTGTCCCCCAACTTACCAATGTAAATTCATACCTGGAAATTGGTACAGAAGGTGAAACCTCTGAAGCTGGCAATGAAATTACCATTACAATGTGAATGGGTCTTGTTATTTATGCTCATGAAAAATCCGCCTCATATTTGCTCGTAATGTGGTAAGAGGTATTAAATAATTGCACACAAAAACTCCTAAGTTGAACAGTTGTATCTTAAGGTATACCTATAAGTGTGTGATACTCAAACAATATGAAAATGTACTATGCATTTATTCATTGCGTCTCTATTTTTTGCCTCATAGTAAGAAAAGTTTGGAGTTCCTAAACAGGATTTTTCTTAGTATTCACTTAGTCAAAATTGCTTTTATAGACAACATTCACCATTTTATTTGAAACTGTTTACAGCTGTAAAATAATGTCAGAGGTCAGTCAACCTAGCATTCAGTAAAGCTCTGTTGTGAATTTTTCCACCCTACCATAAAATAAACAAGTAAAAAAAGGCCAAATTATATTATTGCATGTTGAATTCAAAAATATAATGGATAAAGAAGATAAAGATCAAGATGACAAAGTCCTTTAAATATACTGTACTGTAGAACATCATTCTGATTTATGAAATCTTGCAGTTTGCAGTTACTATGAAGGAGCAGTATTTTTGAGGCCTTTGTAATTTTATTGTTTCTTGCATCTGAGATGAACCTCAGGGTGGCACTAAGTCAAGCTGTCTGTGTCCAACAGGGTCTGTAGTTGTACATTTATCTTTTTCAAATCATTCTTTTCTATTGAGGTGCAGAACTATTTGGATAGTCTATAGTTGGTGCGGCATAAAAACAAAACATAAATATAGGCATTTCCTGAAGATTTACTGAATATTAGGCATGAAATGCTGATATATAATGCATCTGTGACATAGAATATGTCATTTAAACATTTTTCTATTGACATCTATGAATGAAACAACAAAAAACATCAGTGTCCTTATCTCCACCTGTGAAAGGTACAGAATAAAAAAAAGGCAGTAGGAGAAAAAGAAAATGTGAACAACGTCAGCAGGCTAATACTTTTTTCATTGTCCCTTCAGGTGATAAATTAGATTTCAGTTTATACATAGTAGGTCTTTAAATGGATAATAACTGGTTCAGAAATGTCATGTGCGTAGATTTTGATGTGATTTTTTTTTCACATGATCATTTAACCATGAGTGTCCAAAGATGTAAAAGTTAAGAGACCAGCCGCTTCACAGAATTCAGCATTGCTACACTGAACGGACTTGACGTAAAAGACCTTCAGTCTTCTCCCCTTGTTTTTGCCTAAAAATGATCTGTTGGTAAGGGCACTATACAAACATATAATAGATTAAATTACCTGGAACTTCAGTTTAAGTCTAATACAACTAGTAGCTACTAGGAAAGTGTCTCTAATAAATAATTGTGTGGACTTGGCAGATTTTTTTCCTGGCTTTGCCCGGAGTTCCTCCTACGATTCAAAGACATGCAGTTCCAATTGCATCAGCAACTTTGAGGCACCTCTAGTGAGTGACTGTTAGTGTGTTAGAGCTCTGTGTCTAATCGCTACCGATTCTTATCACTGCTGTGTGAGGCCCGTTCTAGTTCACCCCCCGTCACAAACACCACCGATCGCTGTGACCAAACACATGTACACTACACACAGTAGAAGCTGGTGGAGATATACAGGAGCTCTTCCAGGACACTGGGAAGCATTGTGTGCCCCATATATAATGTTAACCCATTTGTCATTATGTCACTCAGACTCTTTGGTGTCAGTAAAAAGCCTTTAGAGTTGGTCCCTCAGTGACACCTTTTCTCGCTGACGGTAGACAGCAGTTGTCTCGGGTAAATTCAGCAAGTCAGTCGAGTAATCCCTCAGACACACACTCCTTAAAGGCACAGTGACAACGTGCATAGCCCACTGAAGTGTTTGCTCAAAGTGATGCCACTTGAATGTTTTTTATGAGCTGGTGTCAAACTTGCTGGTCCTCCAATAACTGAGTTGCTTTACTTTTTCCTTCGTGTCAACAATTCCTTTGTTTCTGTAAACTGTAGAGACAGTGAAATGGGCAAGAAAAGTTACAGCTGTAAAAAGAAAGGAAGGACCCTGATATATGGCCTATTTTTAATGGGGTTACCAGCAGTATAAAAGCTTTATGTTCTCAACCATTCTGCTTAACTAGCTGGCATACCAGTAAGGCATTTTCAGTACCGAATACTGTAAATTAATTTGTCCATAAAACAAACAAGACACTGAAAGTACAGAGAGGTCTTGTACATAGAGGTGGTCAGGAGGCTTTTTTGTACCTGCTTAACAACCAAATCCCACCCATACAGACCCCATGCACATGCAGTTGACACGGGTAAAGGGCTGTAGAGAAATAAGTGATGAATTGAGGTACAGAGAGGTCCCAAGGATCCTTGTTTAGCGTGATGAATTCAGTGATAAGATGAGGACTGGTGCCGTGGGCTTCATCCGGTCAAGGGGGTCCGACGGCTCATTGATCAAGGTGTACACTTAGTGTCCAGGCTTCCCTGTCACTTAAAAGCCAATCGACTGGCTTTCGAGGTGCCTTTTACTCCTTTCTATATTCCGAACGTTCATTACGTACACGCCTTTACCGTACGTACAGTTTTAACAAAGAAACGCTGCAGCTACAAAAAAGAAAGCACGGCCGTCCAGAACATATACCTGATTACAAGAACATTATTTTTTTGACCTCTCGACACAGCTCACGCGCTGGTGTAGCGTTTAACTTGCAAGAGCTTGATATTTCCTTAGTTTAATGTATAGGCTGATAATTATTTTGAGATGTTCCTGTTGTCAGGACGAGATAAACGTACAGCACAGCTAAACCCGAAGTGCTGGAAGGGATTCTTTATGTGACCTTTTACTATACCTGCAACAACTTAGCATAGCAAGTGGCAGCTCTTGTTACGGAAAGCAGCGCTGCTGATTATTCTGTAAGGCTACGAGGTCATTACGGAAATCAAGGGACTTGTTTGGCTCCGGAAAATAAGATTAAGACTAGATTAGAATTTTAATATACCTCGGTTGATTGCATAAAAAGGCACAATGGCATCTGATATTGTTGTGAATCTTTGGTTAATTCGAAAAACGTCAATCATCCTATTTGCCTACACTCATTTATGAAAAGCTTTTTGTCTGTAGCGGTGTAACAGCACACAATATATATTTTGTAATCCCGTGCTTCTGTACTGAGCGCATTCCTTCACATACTGAAATGAGAGCGTGCAGTTGGTTATTCATTGGTTCACGTTTATTTCTTTGGCAGAAGGTGGTCCAGGTAGGACCACAATAACTCAGTTATCAGACATCCTGGTCAACATTAGAGGGGAGATGTGATAATGACAGTAGTAAATCGCTCTTTTTTTCAGGCTGTATAATTGTGAGTCGGGTGGCTGAGTTTATGGGGTTAATGTGCTGTGCCGAAGGGCTTATTTTTATCTTCAGCGAATTGCCGCTGGTCACCACTGACTGTGTCCTTGCCAAGTCAATAAGAAAGCGATCTCATTATAGGAAATCAAAACAAAGAAAAGAAATGCACAACGAAACAGCCGGACACATATCCGCCACACTGTTTCATAACAAAAGCAGGGGATTTTTTTCATCCTGCTGCCGGCTGGGACAATTATTCCCAATTTCTATTTCGATTTGACTCCCCGCATCCTCTCAGCTCCCCAGTCCCTCTTTCTTCTGACTCCCTCAGACCTCATGGGTGGAGGGGGCTCACTGGTGAGAAGCAATAGAGGTCAGGGCTGCTCCTGAACCTACAGCAGAATCTCCACAGATCACGGAGCCCAGAGAAGGCAGAGCCATGCCTCCGGCATACCAAACAAGGCTCCCAAGGGAAGTAGTCGATTCAAGCAACCTGGTAAACACCCAGGCTCCAGGCAGACACAATACAGCACTGTGCTCAGCTTTTGTCCTCAGACAACTAGTGGAATATCACACTGTACCCACAAAGGGACTGTCCCTTTATATTCCACTGTTCCGCTGCAACTGTTTAGTTCCACCATTTATATATAGATAGAGATTTACAATAACAGAAGCCAGTAACATTGTTTTCTGTTCAATGAATCTCACATACAAAGAAGGGTTTATCATCTATAGTAACAAACACGCATTACACAGTGAAATCCACTTCATGAAGGACATTGCTTACTTTCAGATGAATCCAAATGGATTCTGATTCTTTTGCCTGTGTGCTGCAAAAGTTGCCTTATAACCAAAATGTAATGATAAGACAACTGAGATACGTGTAAAGATAAAATGAGTGAATGAAAAGAAGTGCAGGTGCAGCACAAAATTAAATTTTATTCCATCCCTTTGTAATCAAAACTTTATTAACTTTTCCCCAGGTGTAAAACTTAACTATGCAGTCTGAGATAACTTTGCCAGGAAATCAAAAATCCATCATTAAGTGACAGCTGGAAAACCAGCTTGAAGATTCATAGACTGTGTTGCTGTAGTTGGCATTTTGTTTGCGTCACACATGATGCTAGTTGCAGCGTTCCATGTCGGAGGAAAGCGGTGTGGGTTATATGTAATAATGATATAATACAGATTACAAATTTCTTAAAAATCAGATAAAAGATGCAAAAATCAACGACACTTTCCTGAACTTGAAAAGTTGCACACACACATATGTAATGATGGTTCGATTTTCCTTTTTTCCTCTGCTGCATTCATTTGAATATACGTTGAAATTGGCTATTTGAGTATTAGGGTGGCATGGTGGCTTAGCAGGTAGTACTGGTACCTCATAGTTCCTGGGCTGTGGTTTGTGACTCAGTGGGAGCAAAGTCTGCATGTTCTCCCTATGTTTGTGTGGGTTTCCTCCAGGAGTCCAAATACATTTGTTTCTGCTCAATTGATCGCTCTAAGCTGGCATCCTGTCCAGGGACTCCAACTTATGCTCTGGGCCACTAAGATCTATTATCACTGGACAAGCAGTTATGCATAATGAACGGATCTGATTATTCTTATTGTTTAGGTTATCAGGAAGCCCTAAAATATCATTTATGACATATGAGTATCGCTACTCAATTTGGGTTTAAAAGTCCTTCCTTAGTCATCCAAAAAAAGGTGGGCCATCTGCTTTTCAGAGGAGGCAGTGTCTCTGCATCCCATCTCCCTCCTTGTTTGGGTGCACATCTCTTCATGCTGATGCCATCCCCCCTCCCCCTTTTCTCCCTGTTACTTCCACTTTTGAAATGGAACAGAGATTTGAGGCGCTCCTTTTGAAAGCAGGAGGCTGTACAACTAACCAGCATGCTGGGACAACATAAGACGAAGACACAGAGAATGAACACGCTCTTTTTTTCCTCCTATGCACTCCAGAAGTTCTCTCCTCCCTTGTTTATTCCCTTATTGTTAATTAGAAGGAGGATACAGATTAGAATGAGATGAGAATACTCCAGGTGCTCTCATGTTTCTGTGAGAAAGTCAATGCAGCGATGCAGTTGAAGAGGTTCAGGTTCTGTCTGGAGATGTTCTCCTCTCATAGGAATCTTACATAAAACTACAAATCAGATAAATGTTTATTGCAAGAGCTTATTAAAGCTTACTTTTATTTATAGTGTTCCCTATTGAGAGTGAACAAGTTAAATGTAACCTTGTCTTATTGCAAAGTAATACTTTTATATATATATATGAGGTTAACATATACATAACACATGAGATTGCTAAGTTACACAATTTAAAGTTAAGTGGCTTGTAAATAATTTATAAGGATATTACAAGTTCATTGAATTTTTGTTTGAATGTCCTATAGGCCTTTCTTTGGGGACTGTCTGATATAAGCATTACATATGAAATACGAATTATTTTGTAAAACTTTAACCATTACTGCCGTCATGTTTCAGTAGTTAACCAAATTTGTGGTGGAGAATCATAACTGCATTTTACAACCTGACAGTCTGACTTGACTGTTTTTGGAAAGGAAGTGAAGGTAAAGATTACAGGAAGGTTCATTATTATGCTTATACCAGAAGGTGCTGCACCAACTGGAAGAATGTTGTGTCCATCACCATTCCAGGACAGATACCTGCAGGCCCCTCACAGATGTGTTGGAGGCTTTCACGTGGCATTCATGCGATGTGGCCAGCTGAGTTCCTCCGACCGGCAGTTGTGACGGGCCATTAACCTCCCATCCTGGTCACTAAGATGAGAGTTAACTGCTTAGCTGCTCTGAAACCGCAGAAATTCCAGTCGTGGTTTGGATGATTGAATTCAGTTCCCTGGTACATAACTTCTTGCCTGTGTGCTCAGCTGGTTAAAGCTGGTGTATCTCTTCCAGGTTCGGAACAAATGATGTGAAAGAACAAAGCCTTTTTTTTAATACGGGGAAAGGTTAAACGCGATTACAAAGAGGAGACAATGTAGCTTACTTCAGCTTCTTGTTCATTGCTCACTGATGTTTGTACAATATTGCTGTTGATAGCTTCTACAGGGTGAGGTGCAAAGCCTCTTCTGCAACACTGTGTCATGTAGCACTTTGGTACATCACATGTCATATGACCTGTACCAAATTAATACAAGGAATTGGGATTTTGGACACTATGAAAAGTGGGAGGTTAGAGAGGAATGTTTCACTGAAACTTCTCAGGCAAGACCAGAATACCTAACATAGCTCCTAGACTAGAATCCTTAAATATATGCGTAAACACAGATTGCAAGCAATAAGAGCTTTGCCAATTGTCACATAGGCATTAACTTGTCAAACACATTTTATGTGATTCTAAGCGTCCCATCCTCTCTATAAAAGAAATAAAAAACTTTAATCATTTGCTGTGAGAACTAGAGTACACCTCACAGGTACCTTAGCATCTTCATAGTACATGTGTTTTATGAAAAGAAACCACTGAGCAGCCTCAACACTTTGACATTTTAACACATGTCCTTATTTTTAAGATTTTGGTCTCCCTGTTGCAAAATCTAAAAAAGTCACAATTTAATTTGACTCAGTGCCTCTGCCTTCTCTCTGTGTCATTTTTTTAGCCCATGTTTTGCAGAGGACACAGTTGAGACGCTTGCAGAAAAAGCTGTGTGAGGGTTTAAGCTTCCACCAGAGAAGACTCTCACACTTTAGTACCTCCCACATTCTCCAAGGATGCAGATTCCCATATCCTAAGAACCCAGATGCTGTCATTGACTTTGAAATCCTGCCTTTTAAGACTTGACTTAAACTTTAACATCATCTTCATCAAGCTGATCTTTTAATTGTGTAATTTTTTTTTTTTTAGCCGATTGATCTGCTTCTGGTGGTTTCTTTCTGTAGAGCAGTCTGTTTCAAGGATGTACTCGGAACCACCCTGACCTTCACTGGACAAGTGATGATGATGACTGGTTTATTTGTGCTTGTCCCTCAGGAGTGGACAGTGCTGCAAATCTGGCCAGTGGGCCGTGTACCCTGGGCCGTGGCCGATGTGTGTGATGGAAGGGACTGCCTGGTGAATTTCAAAACTCTCTTTTCTGCCTCACTGATGTCTCTTTGTAATCTGTAAATCATGGACCTTGGTGAAAATGAACACAATCATTCTGATGGAGGTACAAAACATGCATGAATATTCCTTTCAAGTACCAGTTAACAAGAAAACACATAGAGGGAAAAAATGTAAAGTAATTCTTGGTGATAATGACTGAGATGGCACTGCATGTTTTTTCAGGTTTAGATCAGAGGTATATGGAGATGCTGGTGTAGGGAACAGGCCAAAGAGAGTTCTTAATAAAAATGTGAGAATAACCAAGAGACAATATGGAATTGCTCATTTAAACCTCATGTTAAACAGTCTCCGAAATGGGAGCCTTAATTTGCACTTTTTCTAATATTCCTTGAAAATTCTAAACATTAATTAAAATAGGGTTTGAGACCTAAGCTAAGCTTGTCAGAAGCTGGTGAATAGTATAATATATAAGCAGTATAATAACTGCTTTATAGGAAGTGATTTTTCTTTTCCTAAAACATGTTTCATAAAATTTTTCATCTGTAAGTGCGGACTGAATTATTAAAAGCAGATTATTGTGCTTCTGATTAAGCACACGTGCCTTAAAATTAAGTTTTTACGTCACTATTTTAAACTCCAGTCATTAAATGGGGGTTTTTAGCATATTTTAGTAGCCTTATTGAAAAGCTGTTAAACACATTTCTAGTTTCAAATAGACAAAAATTTAGGGTCAGTTGAAGCCCAACCTGCTTTGTATGCAAAAGCCATAACCAATATCCTATAGTTAAGCTTCACTGGCTTGGTGGGGTTTTTTTTGTTTGTTTGAAATAAGCATAAGAATGGTTTGGGCACATCTAAAAAGTATGTCAGTACATTTGGTCCATATAAAGGACTCATTGATTACAAAATTTGACTTTTGCTGCTTGATCAGACAGCATGAGATGCATCTCAGCAGTCTTTATATTTCTTTCTTCTCAATGCAGTAGCTCACCTGGTGCAGCATGACTATATTTAGCTGTTCCTGATTGTTTCCAGTGGGTAGGGAAGTGCACACGTGTGTGTGTGTGTGTGTGTGTGTGTGTGTGTGTGTGTGTGTGTGTGTGCACTCTGCATCAGCTGTGTTCAAAAGCTTTACTTTCAGTCTTTTGATGGGAGGACATCTGTAGACAGTATAGGTGTTCATGTGGGGAGGGGGTGGGGTGATTTTGGCTTTGCAACCCCTGAGGTGCTATGGATTAACAAACAGCAGTAGAAGGATTAGTGCACCAGCCTCCTGGCCAGAAAGCCAGGGGCGGTTAAACAGCTAACTGGTTCTCATTTGATCCGCTAAACTATGTATTGATCAGCCTTTTTCCGTCCATCCATTGGATTTCTGCCTTTTGTTTTATTTGTGTCCTGCTGTTCTAAGGTCTGCCCAATTTACACTGGATACTGGAGTTTGGAGACAAAGTTAAAAAGTAAAAAATGACAATTCACATTTCTTTTGTCTGTGTTGTAATATTCCGTTTATGTGCACATATTTGCATACCTTCATTTATAAAAACCTCAAAAGCTTTGTCAATAAATCATAAGATAATGAAGAAATGGATTTAGAAGAATTTGTATGCAGAATTTATATACTTCAAACTTGGTATATACTGTATGATGTATGATGAATGCTTTCATAACCAAAGTTACATTTTTAGATAGACATTTTGTGACATTAATACATCTAATGTTAATAAACACATTAATAAAGTATTAAGCCCTTTTTTGGTTTGAACCTGTGAGCTAGTCGGTAGTCCAAGTCTTTGACCATCTTTTATGATACTCACATGTAATACGTGCTCAGTCACAATCTGCATTCTGACTCGTGATGCCATAGTAGTTAAACATTGAGCCTTGCAATAGATAGATAGATAGATAGATAGATAAATAATGTGCTCCCAGCTCATCCATAAACACCTATATAGCTATTAAACCATGATAGTTGCATGTGTTTGGTTAAGAGAGGAAGTTCAGAGTTATCAGATGTTGAATAAAGAAAAGACGTATCTATGTCACAGCAACCCATTGTACAAAATCTTTTTTGATACAAAAACTGCTATTTAAATAAACAGGTTTATATAAAAATGAACTGCACAGTAAATGTGTTATACAGTCAAAACAGTATACAATAGAGTATACAGTAGTACAGTTTATTAGAATCTACACAGTATTTTTATTACAGTACATTATATGGTACTACAGCGCTTTAAATGGTTATTTTTTAAAGTTTATTTTTATTATAATTTATTGTATTATTATTTATTATTTTTATTTACATTTCTTTTTTGGATAAGCTATGAATCTAAACTATTTAAAATAAAAAATTATTATTATATAGGTATTAATTTTCAAGCACCTTTATAGCGACATTTCCAACGTATAGGGTTTGGATACCAAGGCACTGTCGTAAATGAAAACATTCTGTTTATTCCTTTTTCTTTTCACACACTAATTGGAAGACCGACAGAAAGATACAGCTTTTCATTAATCTTACAATAAGCTAACCCTGCGTTTTACACAGTTCAATTTTTTGGGCACCACTTATGGTGTAGTTTTATTGTATTGCATTTTAAATTCTGCCTGCTTGTTTGTTTTATCTACAAAAGAAGCAATTAAATGAAAAAATACTTATTATTATAGGTGCAAAGAAAAGAAAAGTGGTACTGTTCCACATAATCCATCTGACAAAAACGACACGAATTTTTGAAAGTTGGTAGCAGTTAGTTTTGAAAGAGGATTTCATTAGCATGCTGTATATCTCTGCTTATTACTTAGGTTTCTTTTTTTAGTGCTTTTCCTTATTGTCCTTTTTCCCTCTGTTTATGTGTTGTGTTTCTTGTGTGCTTTGGACCTCTGAATCTTATGCTCTGCCAACAATTTTGGATTTATCTATCACTGTTTCTGTGCCAGAGGGTGTCTTCAACTATGTTCCTGTTTTTCCACCGTCGTTTAAAGGCCCATATGCCCCTGAAATGGCTTTGATGGGGCTGGAAGGAGCCCTTTCCCTTTTTTCACTAGCCACTGACCTACTTTTCTATTGAAACATATCATTCGAAACTGAATATTTTCACTGAACAAACCTGCGACCTTGGATGACCCACTGGAAATGGGCTTAAATCGGATATCACAGTCAGAGTAAAGAGGCATTTATGTTCAGTTAATTTATAGAACTACAAGACATCATGTCTTCAAGGTGCAACACAGTCTTAAATACAGACATTCACAGATGTGTATCATTGATACTAAAGACTGAAATAATACTAAAGGTTTCACATGTTGCAGTGTATGGACTGCACGTGACCCTGTGACATGACTCGCTGCCGAGTGGTACAGCTTCGCACAGGGTGTCATAATATTTTAACCGGGGGGGAGGGGGTGACAGTGGTCTAGGGGAACTGTCACCAAATCTCTTCCAGGCTGTCAGAATCTTTTTTATCCGGCTGCATGGTGTGGAGCTCTAGAGAGCCTCCACTCTGAAAACCCTCAGCCTTCATAGGGACAAAATTCTCCTGTGCTTTTTAAACTTGTAAGGCTTCACCGGTCAGAAAAGACACTATAAGAAAGCTTTACAGAAAAAAAGAAAAGGGAATGTTTCTGTTCTCATTATATTTAACATTATTTATATTTGTCTGTCTGTCTGTCTGACTGACTGACTGACTATCTGTCTCTCAAATGAATAGGTGACTGCATGTAAAACAATTATTTTTTGCAATAAATATTTTTTAGTTAATATCCTTCCACAAACTACTGCCCGGTCCCCCATAGCATCCACCCCTGCATCTGCATCAGTCACACCACTGACTGATGGCCTACCATCAACAAGCTCAGCAGACTTACTGACAGAATACTCACAAGAGATCACATCACTTGCACTTACTAGATATTGGGTCGTATGGCACAGAATAGTGAAGTATCTTCCAGATATTATAAGCATAATATACTTTTTAAAAAGAAACTTTGGTAAAAAACGTACTACTGAATTATTTAATAATGGTGCGGATAATATACTATACTGTGGCGACAAATAAAACAAAAAGGTCAAAAACATCAACAAATGTTTGAAAATAAGTTATCATATGTTGGACCACACACTTAAAAAAATAATTCCTTTGTCACGAGTATGATCTAACTTAACACTGATGCAACTTATGACCTGCCTGTCAGTCCCTAACCTGGTCACAGAGAATCTGTATAGTAGATTCAGTTTGGATATTTGTTCTATCTTCATGGCTCCATTCAATCATTCATTCATTCATTTATTATCTCTAACAGCCTTTCCAGTGTAGAGTCTTGGTAGTCCAGAACCGATCCCAGAATAGGACATAAGGTAGAGTACACCTTGTATGAGATACAATCACACACACACTCATTCTTTACACACACATTATGCATGATTTAGAGTTGCCAACTCATCTGAAACACACATCTTTAGACTGTGGGAGGAAACCCAAACAAGCACAGGTAGAATCTACACACAGACTGCACACAAATCCACACGGACTGAGCCAGACTGGAAATCATATCCAAACATACATTCATAAAGTTGAGACACCAGTGTTGCTCCCAATTTCATTTCAGCAGATTTGTTAGGTTTCAGTTATGGCTACTGATGCACATGTTGTTTCTGCCAGTTGCCAAAACCTTTTGTCACCTCATGTTACATTGACAAAAGCTTTTGTAGTCTGTCACAATGCTCTTTATTATTGTCATTTAATGGTGTATCCAGCTATTTTCTGGAGTTCTGGCACAAAACCGCTGTGTACCAGTTTTTAAAGCAAGCAAAATAAAATGCTGGTTTACAGAAATTCTCATCCTCCTGTCTGAATGTTTGGAATGCATTTTGTTCAGTCAGTCATATTTCTCAGTGATTCATTCAGTTTAGTCACTAATATGAGCAAGACAGCATTTCTTGTTCTTTGTTCATGGTCTGGCTCTTCTTTCTGTCCCTTAAAGTTGAAGATTCAAACTCATCATGCTTAGTACATGAACAGCCACAGCCAAGAATGTGCTCAGTTTCTTTTTGGACTGAAGATATTTGCTCAAAAATGATCAATCATATCGACTGCATTATATATAACATAATCCATGGTTTTTAAGCACTCGCTGCAGTTACATATAATCTCAACTGTACCTTTTTCCATTGATCTGTCACAATTGTCACAGCTAGTTATAAAGCACAAGAGAGAAAAACGTTGTCAATTTATTTGAGACATGGAACGTTTGTAGAATTATTGTGACAGCTTCCATTAAATGTTATGACAGGTTTATGACATTGTCATCAAAGTTGTAAAAGACATTGTTCCAGTGTAACAATTGGTTTAACAAGGAAGAAATTGGCACTCAGATAAATCCACATAAAAGAGGTAGTCGCAGCAGTTTTAGAGAAGAACCAAAATAACAGGAGAAAATGGTCAAGGCCAAGTTTCATTTGAGATGCCTGCTTATCCTTTTGTGCTGCAATACCCTTGACAAAGGGTAGTTACCATTCAGTGATCTAGTAAAAATTGCCCAGCAGTGTAAATGAGTAAATCATTGTAGGTTGCCTAGTGTAGAAGTACATTGTTGCAAGCTGCTTTCACTTATTCAGTGAATTCAGAGACAAATTCCAATTTTCTGTTGTGAATATGATTTTCAGCCATGCTTGTTTTGCCTTATTTTATTTCATATAACTGAATGTGAAAAGATTGGGAACCAGACAATGATGAGCTAATAGAATCTCTCTTGTTCTACAGTGGGATGCCATCACAGAGATGGATGAACACAACAGGCCCATCCATACTTTCCAGGTGTGTCATGTGATGGAGCCCAATCAGAACAACTGGCTGCGCTCTAACTGGATCTCCCGAGAGGCAGCCCAGAAGGTGTATGTGGAGCTACGCTTCACTCTTCGTGACTGCAACAGCATCCCCTGGGTGTCAGGCACGTGCAAGGAAACATTCAATCTCTTCTACATGGAAACAGATGAGGCACATGGTGTCAAGTTCAAGCCGACCCAGTATACCAAGATTGACACCATTGCGGCTGACGAGAGCTTCACACAAATGGACCTGGGCGACCGTATCCTCAAGCTCAACACAGAGGTACGGGAGGTAGGGCCCATCACCAGGAAGGGTTTCTACTTGGCCTTCCAGGACATAGGGGCCTGCATTGCACTGGTGTCTGTGCGCGTCTACCATAAGAAGTGTCCCTTCACATTCCACAACTTAGCCACCTTCCCAGATACCATACCCCGGATGGACTCCTCCTCACTAGTGGAAGTCCGAGGCACCTGTGTGAGCAATGCTGAGGAGCGAGATACCCCAAAGCTTTACTGTGGAGCGGACGGTGACTGGCTGGTACCCCTGGGGCGCTGCGTATGCAGTGTTGGCTACGAAGAGCAGGATGGGACTTGTGTCTGTAAGTGCTTTGCCAACCTCTCTGCTACATGTTTCACCCCCTCTCTTTGTAGAATATGAAAATGAGCCATCATTATTTCTGCACTAACTTTCTTTTAATCTGTGTTACAGTGTAGCAATTGATACTCAGAACTGACTTTTTACAATTTTTACTGCAAAAGCTACAGAGATACATTGGTGGATTTTTAATGGTTCTGGTTAGGATTGCAGGTATAGTTGCGACATGAGTGTGAGTGAGTATGTGATATTCCTAGCTTCTGCTGTGTTGTGCTGTGCGTGACAGCTGCCCTGCTGCAACTTCCATGTACTGCTAATAAGTAGACATGAACCTTGAGAAGATGTGTCTATAGATTAAACAGAGTTCTCGTGTTTGCTCCTGCGGACCAGAGCAGAAGCCACAGCAGCCGCTTACAAGCACTGTACAGTCGTTTGCCAGATGGCACTAGCCTCGCAGGGAGCCACAGTAATGTAGTTATGCTAACAAGGTAGTGAGCTGATACAGATGCAGTGTTTCTCCTTCTCACCTCTGGTAGCCCAGGATTTGGGGCACGTTTCACCTTTCTATGTGTGGCCACTGAGTGGAGGGAGAACTTTGCTATAAATAAAAACAGTCCACCACCCCACCGTGTAAAAGGACATTTCAGAGGGATTGCAACATCATGGCGCCATCACTCTATTATCTTCATGTATTGTGGATCAATTCAGAGCCAGCCGATCTCTCACCTGTCCATGAATATGAATCCATTCATCTAAAATCCAATAAGAAAACATCTTGCTACTTGGGGCATAATCTGCCTGGATGCACAAGTAGTGCTTTAGTTGAAGGTGAAGAAGGACACATCAGGTCAATCAGCTCACACCAGGCTTTGTGTTCTGCAGCCACACAACTTTATCAGTAAAATGGATCTCTCACCATATTGTGAATGCACTCATACGTGGCTTCGGTTGTTAAGGAGCACACCTGTAATGCAATGCAGTGTAAACACCTTTTGAATCCTACCTGCAGAAGGATTGCTTTCATGTCCGTGTTTATCAACACCACAGTTATTTCCTGCTGTTCGATGCTGTTGGGCGTGTCATGTTGCTGAAGATAAGTGTTCAATCTGTCAAGCATCTTGACCATATTTTTCTTTGACTGCCTCTACCTTTCTACGTATGATTCTGCCCCCTCTGTTGTGATTTCTTTCCTGGGTGCTGGTGCATCCGAGAAAATTTCTTTTTGCCTTGTAATTTTGGTTGTAAGTGTCACGTAAGAGGTACCCATCACCACTGGAATTCACAATTGGCTCTGTGTTTCATATTACTTTAACACATGACATTTATGTCACATGAAATACCACAACAATAACTTTAAGATGGCTATTTTCAATATGTTCTGTTTTCAGATTTCCCTTGTGAAAATTAAGGTTAGGGTTATGGTTTGGGTTAGGGTATATGAGTGACTATATATGAGTATATATGAGTATGAGTGGCTAACCCTTTCATGTCCATCGATTGTTCATGGGTCTCATTGAAGAGTCCACCACTCAAACACTTTCACTAACCTCTTGTCCTGATCAGAGTTGCTGCAGTCCATAGAACATCCCAAAATCACTAGGCAGTGGGCTAGAAGGGATATACACAAAACCTGATACAGGGCCATCTGTGGGTAGCAGCACGCACAGAAAATCACTCACATAGTCACACTATGGGAAATTTAGATTTTCTCTTCACCTGAAACATGTCTTTGAACTGTTGGAGGAAATCGGAGCAGAAATGAGGAAACTGAGTCAGATTCAAACCTATGCCCAATAGCCCAGGTGTTGTGAGACGACTGTGTGACCTCCTGCACCACCATGCAACCCCAAGACTGTTTTCCCATTATGAGAAATCTTTACTGGCATATTACTTCTTTAACCCCAGAAAGCTCATCTACACAGATAACCCACCTGCCACACTAAACACCCTGAAACTCTTTGCCCATTTTCACAGTCCACAACAATGTATTAACTTGCATACCTATGAGTTTGGGTCTTTGTCATATGTCACCACTACGGTTGGTGTTTTATTAAAAGGTTCTTTGTCACCTCCATAGATGACTAAATTCTTCAGAGGTTGGGATCTGAATGCTGAAACCTCAGGACCATGTTTTCATGCATGCTGCACCAGGGGTTCCTAAGAAATTCAGATAAGATTATGATATCAGCAGTCACTGGCATGGTTATTGTTTAACCATTATTCTAGCATCTTCAGCATACATTTTATGCTGTGCAGTGGAGCAGTAGCCTAAATTTTAATTACTGTTGCTTTTAAGGCGCAAAAGAATAAAAAGAACTCCCTAAACTTCTTAAACTCCTCAAAGTGTCTTATCCTGAGAAATGTCAAATTGAGCTTCCAAGTAATAGCTGCTATTTTCTTCTTATAGATCTTCCTATTGACTATCTTATAGATCTTCAGTACAGTTGTCCCCTAACTTACAAAGTGAATTGTGACTGAGACTTGTCACCCAAAAGTTTGTTAGTTGAATGTGACACAGAGGCCAGGGGCTCCTCTTCAATTTTATATGCAGCCACTCACGTGACGTGCACAGACAAAAAGAATAAGACAGGACAGGATAGGATAGGATAAGATTAGGCTTTATTGATCCCCACGGGGAAATCAGGCATACATCAGGCAGCAGCTAAACACAACAGACACATAACAGAAGACACTGATAAAACACATAACAGTAGAGCAGATAAAGACAAAGGGCAGAAGTGCAAAAAAGTGCACCCAAGGTGAATAACCTGGGACCTAAAAAAGCTCATGGTGATCACTTCATTTATGGGATGTGAGTCATTGTTCAAGATGAACTGCAGCTTCCTTCTCATCCTGGCTTCTGACACGACCACCACTGAATCAGGGCTTTGACCCATAGCAGAACCCACTTTCTTGACAATGTTACCGAGTCTGTGCCTCCCCCTGGAAGTTTCCCCTGTTCCATCCAGCACACCGCAGCATAAAAAATCATGCGGGCAATTATGGTTTGCTGCAACATGTAGAGGAGGTTGCTGCATACATTAAAGAACCTTAGCCTCCTAAAAAATATACCCTTCTCTATCCTTTCTTACACAGTGTATCTGTGTTGTGAGAGCAGTCCAGCTTGTTGTTGATGTCGAGTCCCCAGTACTTGTAGGATTGGGTCACCTCCAGATGTACAGTCTCAATAGTAACTGGGCACAAGGTGATGATCAACAGACAGCTGCTTTGTTTAGTTCATATTTAGCTGGAGGTGGTTTAACCTGCACTGTGAAACAAAGACCACACACAGATGCCTGTACTGTACCACATCACCTTTCTCCATGCATCACCACAACTGCAGTCATCAGAGATCTTCTGCAGGTGACAACTCTCAGACCAATGGAGACAGTACCATTCCTTGTGGTGTGTTTGTGTTGTTCACCATTGTGTCAGACACAGTCCCAAAGCTTGACAATGTTATCCTGGACAAACTGACTGCACTATGAAAATCATGTCTGCATCTGTGTCTCTTCATCTGTTATGAAATGTACTTTTGTTTACTCGTATGTCACATTAAAAAAAGCATCTGCTAAATGTATAAATGTAGCTGGAAATGCCAACAAACCAGTTAACTATGTTGTGAAGGAAACAGCAGGTTTTTCAGATGAAAGAGAGCAGCACTGCAGACTTTTGCAGTGAGTAGCTCATGATCTCTTGAGTCGCTTGCTAAGAGCATTTTTGACACCGTGTAAATAAAAACAGGTAATATATCCTTCCCAGAGCTACACCAGGATGTAAGTGACCAGCTGCACCTCTATGGACCATTTGTTCCATACATCACACAAAACTGACTGATACCCAATATGAGAATAGTAATAAAGAACATAATTATAAAAATTTTAAAAACATGTAAATTTGATCACCTCACGATGTACCGGCATCCCATCCAGGGTTGGCTGAAGGCCTGATGCTCAGTGATTCTAAGATCAATCAGGATTAAGAGGTTATTGTTAATGGATGGATGGATATGACTGGCATGTTTTTTACCTTCAATACTGGAACAGTGTCACAACGTGCAGCTTAAGGTATTCCATGGACTTGCAGGTGGCTCTTTACTGACAGCTCATGTTTGCTTCTCTATATTGCATAAAAGAAAGAACAGCCTCTTTTAATTGTAACATCTGTTAAATTGAGCTAAGTTATCCATTTAGAAGCAGAAAACCTCATTTTAAGATGTTTTCCTGTGAACAATCCATGCCACAGATATCACTGCTAACACAGAACTGAGAACTGAATTTCCAAGCGTTTTGCCTTTTTTGTCTTATCTTTCGCGACCAAAGGTCTTCTTTTTGTTCAGTGCAGTTACTAAGGCAATATAACTTATGCTGAAGTCCAGAGCATCTTTTGAAGCCCCCAATTCTTTGCTAACAAGTGCTTCAGACTAGCAGAAATGTATTAAACAGTACTATTAACAAAAAATCTGTGTACAACCACTGTATATTGTATGATACGATATGGCAGGGTGTGACATAACATGGTACGATGTGATGCAATACGATACAATATAGTACAGTATTAAATGGTTAGTCCCAGGAGTGCTGAGTAGTGATCCCTGAAATTAATGCCTGGTATAAATAGCCTTAAATGTACCCCCACAAAACGTCATGTGACAAGAAACAAGTGAAGAATGCTTATGAGCTAAAAACACCACAGGGTGGTAATGTGGTAGCAGGAGTGCAATAGATTTGAGTCTAAAAACTTGTCAGTGGCACAGATATAAATTGTGAATGGATGGGAGCATTCCTGTTTTTTAATCAGAAAATATTCTCGCAAAATGTAAAAATTAACATCTCTGACTCCTTCGTATAAATAGGCAAGCCATGCTGCCATGTTTACCGATTATGAATTTAATCTCAGCATCATTACGTTTGAAAAGAACAAACAAGGGCCAATTATGTTCACAGACATCAATAATACATTCTGAGATATAAAAGATCATGAAACAAATTATTTTTTTAATAGAGTGTTATTTTTGCCTTCAAAGCCAGCTATACTATTTTAGTTTTTATTTTGGTCTTTTCCCACCCTTACGTTTGGATGATACTGTAATCGTGTATAAACTAACACATATCAGTTGTGTTTTCCCCTGCAGGCTACTTGCAGACATTTATGTGTGGAGAACATAGCCAGGAATCCAGCCCTGTACTTTGTTCTTCATTTCAGACAGGCAAAGTTAGCATTACACCCCAGAGGCCCACATCTGAAAGCCCTGCCTTCAGGGGGAATCAAGATGCTAATGCCTCGATCCTAGCTGAGCCTACAGGAGCATTTAAGAAAGTTTGGTGCAACGCCTTTAATGAGATGAAATATCCCCTTCACGTCAGAGTCTAAAAGGCAGCACATCCCGCTCACATCTTTTGTGTGCGGGAGATACTGCAGCACCAGGGCAAATACCTCATAATCCCCTGTCTCGTTCACACCACACATACACAAACATACGCCTTTATTTTCAATCCTCTTTTGCACTTGAGTATCACAGGGGCTTAGAGAACTTGAGTATTCTGGTCAGGTTGGAATAGAGCATATTAACTGGAAAGTCTGAAGCCAGTTTGCTTGAAAGTACTCAAACAACACAGTGTTGCATGGACCTGGCGTGGCTGAAAATGTGGACATTAGACCAATGCACACCTCCTGTCCCGTTGACTTGCAATGTATTAAATTTTCTCCCAGTCGGCTGTTTTCTCTTCACGACCACACTTTTTTTAATATGAATTTATCTTGACAAATTTAAAAGGTCTTTATTATGTTGTGTTTGCACTGCTGGCTGGTTGCCGTGGCAACAGACCTGCACTTAGAAAAGAGGATAGCCTGGCTAAATAAGAACGGGCTAGGTAGCATCCCATTAGGATCTGTATTTACAGACAGTGGGTGCAAATGTACAGTATGACACCATTGGTCCTCAGTGCTCAGAGCCTTGGAGGTGGAAGGCCAGGTTCACCATTCTCTTCCAAAACAGTGTGAATGACAATATCTTGAACTGCCTTGTTGATCAGTGAAGGAACCCAAAGTACTCTACACACTGATAATAATAATAATAATAATAATAATAATAATAATAATAATCCAAATCCAGCCACATCCCACTGAAAAACAAAACTAAGGAATGCTGATTAACAGAGGCGATCCTGTATTAAATGAGTGGCCCAATACAGCGCCTTGGGCAAGGCAGTGTAATGTCAATTACACTGCGCAGTGATTTATTTGAGTGCTTTGCAGATTACGAAGCACAGCCTAGCTGAATATGTTGTACTTATGGTATGTAATACTTTAAATTTCTCATAGGTAGTAATATCCCCATGGGAGGGAAGTGAGGCGGTGTAAACTGCCAAAATAAAATTTTTACTTTTGCTAGGAGATTGCAGTAGACATTTATGATATTATTTATGCTTATGCTTTATGGAACCATATGCTGAGTTGTTATTATTTTTTCACATTACTGTGGTATTTGGTTTTCAGATTTTACAGGTAAAAGATATATTCAGAACTGCAATGCTGAAACAGAGCTGCTCGTCCTCTGCAACAGTTCCACTCTCAGACTTATTTGGTAAAATATATGGAAAAACATGGAATCTGGAATAAATAACATTCTAAACACTTAGAATGAGGGAAGGTACATAAAAGAACCAGGCTTTAAAAACAGTATCAGTACACATAATTTTTTCTTTCTTGATAAAATGGTCAGCATTGATACAAGTGCAGCAAAAAATGGCTCATTATCAGATGCTGCATATATGCTATAAGACAAAATGAAGGCTAAATAGAGTTTTGCTTCAAGTTAATTACAGTAAACTGAAGTTTTCCATAAATCTATTTAGAATAAGATGAAAAATGAGAAGAAAATTTCCCTTGTGTGATAGCGAGAAAATAATTAACATTCAGCATTGCCTCCTGCCTCTGGTACCATATTTTGAATTAGTAATTTATTGTAATACTGCAAAATGTCAAGAATATAATGCAAACCACATCTGCAGTTTTTAGAAAGAGTAAAAACTTCATTTTTCAGGAAAGACTATGAAAATGAAGATATTGTTTTCTGTTTCTGCTCCTTGACCACCTGGTCACCTTTCCCTCCTTTTGAACAGATGTTCCAGTACAGTGTGTTCCAACACATTGTGTTGAAATCCAGGAGTTGAAGATGGTTGTTATACTTTCCTCCCTTAATTTGATTGCTTGTAAGCATTTTTTAAAATGGTTTTGCCTTCCCAGCAATGTAGCAGAGAATCTATCTGCACATTTGGTACAGAGTGACTAAGACAGAGGAGTACATTTGCAAAGTATTTCTGCACTGTGCAGTTTTTTTTCCTGGCATATATATTCAGAATTTGTGGGTACCTCTCCAAAGATGACAAACAGCATGCCACAGGCTCTCCAGATAGCACGCATTTACTCACACTCTGTTGAAGGAATAGTACAATAAATGTTCGAGTTTACTGCTTAAATAGGCAGCTGAGGGCACATCCAGCCCTCAGAGAAGTCCAGCAACTCCATTCCAGAGAGTCTCAGCTCATCTCTGACAAGCACTCCTGTCTGCAGTGTGCCCCTTAGGATGGTCTCTAATAAGTCAAGGAGGTGCCCATTCTGATAATTTACTGTGCCCTCTGTTTATTTAGAGGATTACTTTCCACATGAGAGCGCAATGAAGCAGGGACCCACTCTGCCCTGGTTTCCATGCATCCTGATACAAAGGATGAGGATCAACTTCATAATTACCTTCACAATCCACTGTCTACACATCTGGACATTATGGCCTGTGGCGTGAGCAGGTATGGGGATGGAAGAGAGTGAACTTGCAATTTTATTGTCATTCATATTATGTATAATATGCTATTATATTATAGCAAGACGCACCCAAAACGTTGATGGAAATATTCAAATGAAGTGATCTTTTGGATCGGAATTAATAACTGAACATATCTCCCAAGAAATAACCAAATAAAAAATGACACAAACAGCTAAACTGACAAAACAACCAATCTTAGCTTAGATCTTGGTTGAGTGTTTATTTCAAATTAGACTGTAGCTGAGGCTACTAGTTTGGATACAGGCATGTGGTGAGACACCATAGATTTTAGCACTATTCATTTATACAAAATGACTGTTTAAAAGCAATCTGAACTCATTCGAACACTGGAATGCATTCCAATTTTTGTGTCCCTTTTATATTAAGTGTTCAAAACATCGAATGAAAACATTTTCACTGTACTGAAATGTTAATTATTTTTAGATCAACTTTTTTAATTATAATGTATACAAGAAAATACCTTCAGTCAGATTTTTAATTTATTTTTTAAATTTTTTTCTGTTTTGAAGAGCAGTGCCAAAAGGCAGGGATTTTCATACATGCGTTTGAAAGCATGTTATAAAAATGCTGCAGATGAAAGCCAGACTGTCGATAGAAGGAGGAGGCTTTCCATGCACCCAGCCAAGGGAGCTTGTGTTTTCAGCAGCCCACAGGACTCGTAGGGGGCCTTCACAGTGTGACATTTGTAGGATGCGTTTCTGTATAACAAGCAACCATTGTGGGAGTAGCGCTACAGACTTAGAGAGGGTTTTTTTCTGAAGTTTTTGCTTTATGTATTCACATTTCTTTGCTACTTTTTGTGAGAGAATTTGTTTTAATGTTATATTTCTATGTATGTATGTATATTTGCATGTAGCATCCTGATTATTACACTACAGTAATCCCTCAGTATCCGAATCTAATTTATCCCTGAAATTGCATATGATACCGAATTTCTCGGATACTGACTGCCTAGTTCCCATTATTTTAAATGTGGAAAAGTATATATGTACAGTACCAGACTTTTCACATGTTAGAGTTCCCCGAGTTACACACCGGAGATCAGGGGTCGCATGCGTGGGGTTTGCGGCCGAAGTTCAGTGTTTTGAGATGTTGGATAAAGGGAATAAAGACATTCGTGTCTAAGTAACCCACCACATGCTCTTTTTTGTTTCACAAAACAACTGGCATTTAAATCAGTAGGTTTATTTTTTTAAAAAATCACAATCGATTTGGTGATGTGGTGCAAATGTGTTTAGACATAGTGAAACAATGCAGAAATAGCTGATGACACGCGTGTGAATGTGCATCTAGCTTTGGATAAATTTCACAGTTCGCATTACAACACATACTGTGTTATTTTATTGCAGTATACATTATGATATTTATTTGTAGATTTTTAAAAATTTGTTTTGGTTTCTAATCACAGTTTGTTGTTTTATTATGGATAAGTTCCAGATAAAAATTCATTATGACAGAAGCTTCCATTCAGATACAGATATACAGGTATTCATTTTCAAGAGCCATTTTAACCAAAATTTGGCTGTAGGGAGTTTGGATACCAAGGGATTGCTTTACTTAGTTGATGCTTTTAGGCAAAATGACTTACAGGATTTGATTCACTTACACAGATGGGTATTTGTGACTGAGCAGTCTAGGATAAGTACTTAAGGAAAGAATACAGCAAGAGCCCGGAGTAGGTCTTTCACCTGTAACCTTCAGATTTGTTCGGGTCTTTAAATGCTTCAATACCTACGCTTGGATGCAGATCATCCTGAGAAGTACCTGCAAACTGTACAAATGTAATGCAAATATTCCCATGTACGTTCAAATGTTGTCCAGACAAAGACAGTGTTGGCGGATGTCAAGAGTGATGGAGAATGTTCACAGTGTGCCACACTGAGAAGCTAGAAGGCTCTGGTCCCAGAAACCTCCAGGTGCTGCAGCCTACAAACTGCAAGGATCTTGTGGACAAAGAGGTTTATAACAGAATGAACAAAGAATCTTTAAAATGCATGAGCACACTTCTCCAAGAAAATAATGGTTCTGTTAAAAGACAGATGGCTTCAATTTTCAGCATTCCAATATGTAAAGAATTCTTTTTGTTTGAGTTAATTATACGTTCATGGCGGTAAAGGGCACTGAAATTTGTTTTCAGAGTGTGGCGCACTTTTTGGGTGCAAACAGCAGATCACCTCTCAGTATCTTGCATCCCATAGTGCATTTGTAATAAGTGCAGAGCTTTGATGCCATGGCTTGGGGTTTGTTTCACTGTGATTCTACCCAGAGGTTCAATGGAAAAACTGCTTACTGAGTGGCATACTGAAAAAAAAAATCTACCTCCCAAATTCCTTCAGCTGGAAGTCAGAGGGAAAAAAGGAAACTGAATTAGCTGAAGCAGTGTGAATGGTGTTTGCAGTCTGTGTGAGGGAGACTGCCTGCTGCTGCAGTTTTTACTGATGTGGCCACGAGCTGTGTTCTACATCAGAGATGTTGGTACTGCAGACGTCGGGCTGTTCCCACAAATCTGTGTCTGGAAACAGAGAGCTTCCTCGCTCCCCCTCATTGTGTTGGAATCCGCTCCTCACAGCAGGGGTGAGAGATGCAGAGCTGGCTGCTGTCCTGGGGGCTGCGGGAGCGTAGCGAGGCAGAGGAGGGGTGGTATAAGCCTGTCGGCTTCCTTGTCTGTCTGCAACACTCGACAACTAGTGTCACTGCTCAATTCAAGACAAAAAAGATTCTGCAGACTAGCTGATATGCCAGTTTAACCCTCTCAAGCCCATGGATTACCATAGTGTCCCTGCTGAGAACTGTCTGACAGCTGATCTTCTCTTCCACTGGCTACCTTGCACCTAGAAATTTAATTCTATTAGCTGTACTGTCACATTCTAGACAGAGAACTTCATTTACACATTTAAATTTAAGTTTTTCATGTGTTTGTGGCACGTTGGCAAAGTCGGTGGCACTGGTGCCTAACATCTCCTCGTCTATAGTTTCAAACATGGGTTTGAATCCTGTTCAGACCATGTGAACTTGATGTCTCCTTCCCATACATTTATCTGTATTAACTCCAGTTGTGCCGGTGTCCTCCCACAGTCCAAAGACATATATGAGTGAATGAATGTGTGTGATTGCCCAAAAGGTGACTGGCATCCCATCCAGCATTTACTTGTTCATGCCCTTAGCCTTGGGGATTGGCTCTGCACCCCCGTGACCATGAACTGGATCAGTGGTTACTGACTACTAGATGAATGTCTAATTTGTGTTCTATCGTTGGGTCTGGAGAAACGACAATGGCTGGTTGATGTCACCCTTCACTTTTTGGAAGAACATCTAATTACAATAGATTCTGGCCTTCTGCAGCACTGAGCTGTAGGTTCCAGGTGTTGCAGGTGTTTCAGATGCTGAGAAAGTACAGGCTACAGAGCGTCCTTTGCATACCAAACAACACGATCAAAATATGGATCTTATTTGTCTCTTCGGCGCATTTTTTATGCTCAAAAAAGAAGTGAATTGCAAAAAAAGTCTGCGTGAGGTGGGGGGATAACACATTTTTCACCTCAGGGGCTAGTAGCTTTTAATCCGACTAAAGAATAAATTATGCAGATTACAGTTTCTGATTAGCAGTGCCAAGTTGGGTAGTGAACTTGCCGTGACTTCTGCTTCCTCTTTTTTATTTTTTATATTTTTGAATGTGACATCAAAGGCTAGTTTGATCAAAGGCTGCTCATAAAAAAAAAAAAAAAGCAAAAAAAATCCATACGTTTCATGGAATGCACAAATGCTGCTCTGTCTGCTGGCAAAACAAAAGAGGCCGAGGATTTGATGCTTTGACAGGATTTTGTTTGTGGAATAACAGGGTTTCACAGAAACTTCTTTCCCCCACTACAAGCCCGCAGAGTGTGAGCCTGAATAAGATGTAAACTGCTTATGTAATGGCCTAGATAAGACATCAGAAGGCCTGTAAGACCGTAGGACATGGGAACACGTGTTAAAGTATCGCTTCAAGGACCCTCCTTCATGGTTTTTTTTTAAATTTTTTTTTGGTGTACATCTTTCGATGGAAGAAAGTAAGCTTTCCAGTGGTTTGCTTAAATTATTAAAGATGTTGTGCTTAGCAGTTTACTGCTGTTTATTTATTTATTTATTTTTTTTCGGTATTTCAAAAGGCCAGGTTATTGCCTATAAAATGCAGAACTCAAACATGCTGGAAGGGTATTTACATTTTGGCAATTCTGACTCATTTCTAGCATCCCTGAGTGTTTGCTTCGTTGTTTAAATAGGGCCTTCCTGTTATAGACTTCTGATAAAAGTTCCCTTTCTGTCTCTTAGTGTCAAACAATGACTCAGTCAGAGGGGCTGAAGCGATAAAGTCTTATAAGGGGTATAATTATGAGATGAAACCAGACCTGTTCGGTGTCAAACTGCTCATTACAGTTTATATCATTTCTTACTTTTGTGTTGCAGTTTTTGATTGTACCCCTTCCTACATTAAATACTGTTGCAACCAATTGTTCACCTGTTGTCTTTGCTCAATGTAGCAAACAATGTTAGATTTCGGTTTTGAGCTAGTTGGAATGATTTCCCCATTTATACAGTCAGATAATCTGTACTTTGTCCATTAACAGTAACTACCTTTGTCAAAAGTTGTGCTGGAAGGATGGGATTCAAACCCAGGTCCTCTTCATGAAGGTAATCGGTCTAACCACCACACTACCTGCTGCCTCACGGTGTTGGACGGCTTGCCATAGGGAAAGGATCTCTTTTTCCGCAGGGATCTTTGTATTGCAGGAGGTTCCTCTGGTTTTTTGGTCCCTGCGGATGAACTGCAGATCTAATCCCATAAATATGGCTGTAAATAGCCAGTGTTATATCGCATTCTCCATGCCGCAGTGGGACTGTCATGCTGATGAGTTAATCCATGCAATTCAAAGCTGGGAAGATGAGCAAAGTAGGCTGGTCTTAGCAAACTGATTGGAATGAGTAACCACTTGTTCAAGGGGATTTGTTGTGAACTTTGTGTGACTCCTCTGAAACAGACATGAGACTAAAAATGGGACTCGACCAGATGCGATACTAGCTGCAAATGAGTAAATCCATGGATATTCATTTATAGCTCAGTTCTGCATTATAGAAATGTCTAGGAAACAGTTTTCTTCAGTATATTTGTTTTTATCTTTATTATTATGGTGACTTTGAAGAGTATCCCTGATCATCACCATTCGTGTAGTTTAAAATATAGCTGGTTTTGATAGCGGGGTTTTGCTGACTTTGTAGAGGGAATTCAGCGGAAAGACATACAGCTGAACATTTGAGCAAAGTGATTTTTTTCACACTAAGTGGCAAGTCAGAGAATTTTTTTTTTTATATTTCTCCTATAAAAGTCCCGGGAATGATGAAACTGAGATCAGTCAAATAAGCAGTTGCCTAAAATTAGACAAAAAGCAGTGGAGCTGTGTATTGCGCTTCATCAAAGAATGTGTAGAAGGTCACGGAAGAGAAAACCAAGAAAAAAAGAAATTAAAAGCAGCGGTTAAACGATTAAATGACAGACGCTATTCTCTGAACAAGGCCACAGCTGACAAGGTAACTTTGGTCACAAAACACAATCTGCAGCATGAAGGCTTATGTACAGGAAACACATGAAGCTGATCTGCAAAATTCTGTTTCAGTGAACTTAATTTCAACCAGTACTCACCTGCTACATTTAAATACGTATTTTTTCTGCATTTTAAGCAGAACACCTTGTTAAAAGGCATCAAACAGCTGTGCTATGAGTATAAAAATATTCTCAGCGAAACAGAAACCATGCCAGGTAGAAAGGTGCATTTATTCTCAGTAACTGGAGATGGTTACGAGATGCGCGGTGCTGTCTGAGCCTCAGTATTTTGTAAATGCCATATTTGAACTATGAAATGCTTATTTAATCAAAACCAGCCCTTTCTTTTCTAAAAGACTGTTTATATCTACCAGTTAAACTATTTTAACATCTTTTTCAGATTGACAGTAATCTTTACTTGGAAATGACTTTTTTTATGGAGGGCAACTTATGTACTATTATTTATTTTTATTTTCATGATAGTTTAGTCTGTACAATTTTGGTGTTCACACATTTTTTGAATAACAAATTACCAAATGCAGATAAATTATATAAATCTAGACATTACTGTTAGCAAATAAGATGGAAAATAGCCGTGAGCGTCCATCACGGTTGTTGACATCCCTCTCATGGAGGGACGGTATAATTAATTTTGCGCTCGGATCAGCCTGCCACCGCGCTTATTACACTGCTACGATGCATGTCGGCACAAATAGCTTCGTTTTTATAGTGCAAAAAAATAGGAGCAATTTTCCAAAAATTTAGATTCACACAAAATATGGTGGCAAGATGTTTAATTTTAATATGCCCTGCATCCTCCTTTATCAGGCATTCCCTTTTGGTTTGTTATTGCAATAACTGTTTATACTTTTTAAAATATTTACAATACCTCACTATATTTTACATACTCTTAGGATTTGCTATTAAAGTCAAAATGGGTCAGCATTTAATATTTGGGTCAATTTAGATACGGAAGCTGGTTTCAAAGGGTGCAGTTGTGTTTGTTCAGTAGTGTAAAAGCTTACGATTTATTTTGCATTCAGACAGTGAACCACACGGCGCGTTATATTTTTAATAACCCTTTAATGCCCACGTTAGACTCTGTTCTTACCGACTTTGTGTGGGTGCAGAATATAGTTGGTGCAAACTATGGCAGTAATAGTAATTTAACTTTTTTGTAATGTAAATTTAAGTTTGGCTTCTAAATAGCTGCCAGCGGCACAGCGGCCCAGCTAATGAATTGTATTGTACTGAATTGTAATGAATTTTCAAATATTTAATTATCTTTTTCAGTGCACCTTTAACTTCTCACTAGATAAAAATATCAGCCACTTGACTCAGATAAGTGCCAAGAACTTACTTTCTTACAAAGACTTACTGTCAGAAGAGCTTATTTGTGTGTGTGTGTGTGTGTGTGTGTGTGTGTGTGTGTGTGTGAGACAGAGAGAGAGAGAGAGAGTCTGCCTTGTTATTTACCATGACTTGTTGCTGGGCAAAAGTGCTGAAACAACTGAGCAAACAGGTTGCTGTGTGTCAGCCTGACAGGCTGCACTTTTCACCTGCCCATTTCTCCATGGCGTGTCTTGGCCTATGGGGGGGGGGGGTTGAGGGTTGAGCCTGGCTACCCCGTGGTGCCCCCTTCAGAGACATCTCAAGGAATAACCATATGGCCTTTGAAGTGGCCACAGATGAACATCCCCTCTGATTAGCAGCAGTGTCGGCTACACCAGCCTGCCAGACATGTATGGGTCTTTAAGTGGCTCCTTGGCTCAGGCGAAGCGTCTCCCCGACCGTGAGTGATGCCCGTATTCCGGTCGCTAATTAGCTCTACAAGCACGTGGGCCACTTCTTGAAGCGTGTGTTTCTTAGCCCCCCAGATGAGGATGAAGGTTCTGCGAGGCATCCAAAATCCTGCGGAGGGGTTCAAAGTAGAACTATGGTCAGTGACTAAAGGCCCTCAGAACACGGCGAAGTTACCGCTGTTCAGAGCCGAGTCCGCTGCGAGCGCAACGAAGGCCAAACCCAGGAGCCGAAACAGAGCAGGACTGGAAGAGCATATGGGAGAAGGAATTGTGACACAATACCTTTGCACTGTGGCTAAAAGCTTCATCTGATGTTGTTTTTAAAGGTTGAAATAGATATCTTTTTTTTTACCATTTTCAGGGGTAAGTACCATATTTACTGCAGTGTTAAAACTGAAACCCCAAGAACAAGTGGTGTTTGCAAATTCCAGCTGTTTCATGAAAACATTTCAAATGATAAAACTTTTACTTTTTACTGGTTCTTTACGGCAAGATTTGCCTCTCGTGTATATAACTTTTTTTTTGCAGTAGATTTAAAAAACATTTTAAAAAGGATATTCGATATATAATGTTAGTCAAAAGTTTGAGTATACTTGCTATAATCTAGTTTTTTCTTCTGCTTTAAGAGGAATTTGATTTGGGCTGACGGGTGTTCCCAGCTCTTCTGCAGCAATTCCCAGAGATGCAGGGCATTTGTCTTCTGTCGCTCACCTGTGAAGTTCATCCTATACATGTATTGTACCAGTAACCCTGATGCACCCAAACTTTTTAAATGATGCTGTCTTTCAAGTTACTCTTCAGGAGAATGGAGTTGTCATCAAGGTTTCAATATGCTATTTTATTGATTTAAAAGCACATGTTCGCAGCTTCTTTGGTATGCTTGTCTTAAATTGAGTAGAAAGCCTGTCAGTACAGATGATGATGATGATGGTGGTGATGATGATATCCCTGCCAGCACATTTATTTGTTTTTTTCTTTTGTTAACCTAGTGAGAAATGATTTCAGAGGTAAAATACATGTCCTCCCCAGCATCTCCCCCACCCATTTCCAGTGAATGCTCAGGACTGACAGTTTAAAGAAGCACCATGTGTTTAAAAGGTCCACCCACGCTTTACTGTGGCATACTAATATCAGGCAGAAGTCTGCTCTACCTTTCCACTGCATTTGGAGTTAGGAGTCGTGCTTTGGTGCTAAAAGACGGAGGTGCTTACTCCTTGAGCTACATTTTTTTAAAATTTATTTATTTTACAACTGGATCTATGAAGAACGGAAAAATGTATTTAAGAACTTGTTGACATTATTCCCCTCCCTGTGGCTAATGATAGGATCTGTCAAAATGCAACTAGAAAAATATTACCCTGTCTGTTCATATTCCATAGTTACTTTTCCATTTTTTTGTGGTCTTTTGAAAGAAAATTCAATTCCTAGAATTAAAAAAAAGAAATAAAATTCAATGATTCATTGAAACAATAATTTATTGTATTAATAATTTCCTTTTTTGCTTTCAAGACTAACACAGATGCCTATGGAGTTGGTCTAGCCGTCAAGATGAGCAAGATAGGTGTGGTAGGTGTTCTGTTCCAGTAGTTGAAGGGACTCCAAAATCAAAACCAGGGACACAAGCCTGTGTGAAAGGTACTTGTCTTTCTGTCTGAGGTGTTCTATTATCATTGCATTTTTACTTATTCCTTCAAGCATGGCGGGGGAATGTGTTTTGAACTTAGCTCTATTCTTATCCCGTATGACTGTGGCAGTGCCAGCATCTCACCGGCTTCAGGAATCAAAAGGCTGCTGCTAACACAGAAGCTGCAGCTTCCCCACAGTGAGGAGCGCGGAGCTTTCAAAAGGCGGCTCTGTCCTCTGGTGTGCGTCGTCCTTGTTACAGGGGTTTTTCCCTCTTGTTTCGTCCTTCGGGCGTGACGGCCATGTTGAATACGTGCAGCCAGGCTGTCACGCCAGCCTTTAACTCGGCTTTGCTCCTTCCGCTGAGGACAACTGTCCAAGCTAATGAGTGGTCAGCTCATGTTTGAACCCTCTGTGGACCCTGCATTTGCATATCAAAGTGAGGAGGTATATGTGGACATTCTGTAAGGTCCCATCTGCTCACAGCCAGTGCATGATGGGAATGAACTGAACACGCTTAGTACAAAAGTGTGCCGATCGTGCCTGAACAGCCTATATATAAGACATAAAAACCTTTTTAAGTCACAGCAGCAGTGTGTAAACAAAGATTTGAATGGCGAATATATTTTAAAAATCTGTGTTTTTTTTTTTTTTTTTTACTTTTTTGAAAGTTAAAGGATAGCCACAATATTTTTTTTCAACTCCACCCCAGTTAAACCTGGAAAATGTTTTTTTTTCATCCTGCTTCATTTCACGTCTTTGTGCTCGTAGCAGTTGTAACAAGCAAGCTGTTTTTATTTGTAAAGTTGGCAGATTTTATTCATGCCTCACTGTACAGTGCAAAACATTTCCTAACTCGGCCTACGAATGCAAATGTGTGTTTTTCAAAGAGTAAGACTCAGCTGTACTGTTAAAGAAGTCTATAGCATTTACATCCTCCACCCACATATAGTATAACTGAGTTAATTCAGATTTTTTTCCACATTCAAGGCCACTATAAGGAAACTCGTGTCTGTTTGTGAAATTGAGAATTTTGTTTTTGCTTCTGTTTCTGTCTGTTCTATTTCTAATGTTTTTGCATGATTTTCATTGTGTGAAAGGTCATAAAAGCACATATTCATATTTGTTAACAACTGAAATTGTATACAAGGCTGTCTGTTAAAGGCTGAATCCACAAAAAGAAAAACTACGTTGTGATCATTAAGCGGTGTTTTATGTGACTCTTTTAAGTATACTGATCAGTCAAAATAAGTTATATAATTTTCCTTAATCCATTATTTCTAAAAACACCTGCAGTCTTTTAAAAAGGCTTTCGGCAAAAATAAATGACTGCATAGAAAATTTAAACTACCGTACTGAATTCTAAGAAATATGAAAGCAAGTATTAAAAACAGACATTAGTCCAGAAAGTTTGCAGCAAATTTTTGAATGAGCTATGATGTGCATTATATTTAGGGTATTGTTTCTTGTTCAAGAGCGGTATGTCACCCTGAACACCACTCTGAGTCATGGTACCCATTCTTTTTTTAGATGTTTATGTGTCTCCTGGAAAAACTCCAGACTTCTAAAAAAGTCAACTGTGTTTTACTTTATTGACAAATTTAGCTGGAGCCAACATGTCTCCACTGCACACTTGAGGCATCTGTGATCTGACATCTATTGAAAAAGGCATGAATTGTATGATGTTGCAGTGGCATCCTTGAATTTGCCTGCCTGAATGTGTGTTAACCTTCAGACATGAGCACTGCTGCTACAGCTATCTCTTATTCTATGTTGGCTAACAGTTATGGAGACAGATTAAAGACAGTCCAGTGAAAGACCCAGATGATGATCATTACAGCACAGTTGAGTTTCCTCTTTAGGGACGTTCCTCTTCCAAGCTGCTGAAAGATGCACTAAAAACTGAATTAATCACCGCTCTTATACTTGGTTTATAGTATAGTCACTTACAATGTCATCTCTTGGGTCTGCCTGAAAAATCCAAGGCTTCACATTTTTTTCTGCACTGAGGGTTGAACTCTGGTTGATCTGACTGTACAGGTCATTTTAATAAAACAAGCTGACCTTTATTGTTTGTTATTACAAAGTTTAAAATACATTAATGCTTAAAAAAATTCACCATCAGTTTACTTCTTCATTGGGTGACTGTAGATGAGGAGATATTAAAATTATGTAAAACTTTAACTTTATGCAAATCACTGAATTTTAATATTAGCTACAATTTTCTAAAGTATCATGCAAACAATATATACAGTACTGTGCAAAAGTCTTAGGCATGCAACTTCAATGTCTGTTGAGAAGTACAGGCAGATTCTTATCTACCATCAGGGAGTTTCTGATTGGTCCCCAAATTCATTGTGCAGCCTGAGAATGACCTCAAACACCCAATCTCAGTCATACACAACTATCTTCAGCAAAAAGAAGGGATCCTGCAACAGATGGTATGGTCCCCACAGAGCCCTGATCTCAAGTCAGTCTGGGAGGACATGCAGAGACAGTCAAAGTCTGCAGAAGAACTGTAGCCAGTTCCTCAAAATGTTTGGAAGAACCTACCAACCTCTACCTTAAACTGCGTGCAAGTTTGCATAAGAGAATTGATGCTGTTTTAAAGGCAAAGGGTGGTCCCACCAAATATTGATCTGATTGAGGTTTTTTTCTTCTACTGCACTTTTTAGAAGATTTATTGATTAGTAAGTATTCGTGGCATGATTTTTGGAACCATCCTCGCTTTATAGCATTTTTCCCACAGGTGCCTAAGACTTTTGCACAGTACTGTATATGTATATATATTTATACTTATGTATATGCTAATGCTTATGCCAAATTGTCACACACATTCTGTAGAATCACGCTAACACCTTCAACAAAAATCTGCTGTACAAGCACATCTGCAGTGTCTTTTATCACGTCACGCTCCCCGGGGTCTAACAAGAGGTTACCTGCCTTTATCTCTACGTGAAAATTGTTAATTCAGAATTCTGCATTAGCAATGTTAATTGTGACGCTTTTACCCACTTTTTCTTGAAGTTGCTGCCAGCGCTGATGTGCTGATAAAAGTATGATAAGAAGTGATAAAAGTATGTGTTGGAAGGCTGAACTAAATCACACCGATAAAAGTTCATGCATCAGAAAAGTCGACAGGGAAATAAAAAACCTTGCACATGAGTTAAAGTGCCTTTAATGTAGATCCAATCCCAAAATAAAGTTGTTTTTAATGATTGAATTTCAATGTTTTTCAAGGCAGCAGACATCTCTCCCAATTAGCATTTATCTTGGCCTTGAGTCCCAATGTGTGGGCATGGAGAGCTCTAGCAGGCGGAGGCAGAGCAACATTGCAGAGGCCGACAAGAGGAAGACTGAGGCAGCTTAATTTGGAGGGCTCGGTAGCAACCCCCACTACCCCCACCCCATCTTTACCCACAGACACACACCTTAAATAAAGCCTCCCCTACATGGCTTCTCCATTTCAGGCCCTTTGTCTTAGGACAGAAAGGAGATGCTCACAATGCTTGTCCTCCTATCCTCATCACAAAGGCACTAACACTACCTACATTACTATTCTCCTCACAACTAAGACTTATGCACATTCGAGTTTTTGTTAACTTTTTTTAAAAAAAGAATAAACATTCAAAATGTAAGATGAGGATTCCTTTCCAGTAGATTGCCAGAATGGTGCTGTAAAGAATGTGGTCTTTGCTGCAATCAACCTAACATGTCTGACTACCACTTGGGATGGAGATAAAGCAGCGCTCCCCCCGTGTTCACCCCCTTGTTCCTGACAATGTGATGGTTGCACTTACAGGCTGCCAGACCACTATTTATTCCACATGTCCGCGAAAGAAAGCCGAGGCAGCGGCAGATCTTCGATCGCTGCTTTGATTTCATAGCTATGGCTCTCTGCACAAAATGAGCAGTTGCTCAGAGCAGTAGCTCTAAAAATGTGAATTTGATGCTTTGAAAGAACGAGGAATCACGTCTATCATAGCACGCTGCTCCATTTTGCCAAGGATTGGCCGCTGTTGCAGAAGTGACCTTTGCACAGATCCATGACTTTTGTGTGTCACAATGCACCATTTATCAGCTGACCTCCCCTCCCATCAGCATTCCTTAGCACCCATCGGCACCTCCCGGTCCACCTCAGGTCAAAGCCACCTAATCCCACCCCCCACCCCCCGAAACACCTGCTCAGATGATGGCATCGCTCCCGATGAGAGGGTGTTTAGCGTAGTTCTGGTGAGTTTTACACAATGCCGGTGTCCAGCTGCTAAAATGGGAGATTTAATTAGGATGAAGGCATTCAGTGTGATCATAAAACCCAGGGAAGCACTTGCACACAAACAGCACTTATTGTCTGCGTGTCAACAACTGCAAGGCTACAAGCTTTGTATTGCTACGGAAATAAATAAATTCATCCATGCTATTTTTATTCTGTTTGGATTTAGCGTAGTAAATCGAGATTCCTGGGAAAACGTCTGATGTTGTTTTAAACTTTTTTATTTATCCGCTTGTCTTCTCACTGTGATGTGTAACCAAAATTAATTACCGAGCTCACAGTCTCCTTTCCTAGGCATCAAGCTGTATTAGTCACTCGATTCTTGGAAAAGATGGACGACATTAGTCTTAGCTGCAGTGCTGTGTGCGATACATAAACACCTATATCCTGTTTTCATTTCTAATCTCAATGGAATCATTGTATTTCCCATTCAGAGACCTCAGTGGCAATACAGTGGTAAAACCAACGTAATAAAAATGATATTACAGATTCTGTAGTGTGATTGAGGTTAGATTTAGGTTACACTGCAGTTGAATGGTTGCTTGCAGTTGTGTTGATGACATTGTTGTAAACATTTTACAACCTCTTGTTTTAGCATCTCATGTCAGTTTATGGTGACTGAGGTTTAAATCAGAGGTGGAAAACTATGTTGAACCCATGAGCTAAACAAACAGATGAAGGTGTAAGTTGTGTCTCACTTTCACATCCATGGTGCCGGGTAAAATATATAATCCTGAAATACAACTGCGGCACTGATAATTCCCATAATTTTTCAGAAGTGTGGATGTCTTTAGAATTTTTCAGGACTTTTTTTGTTCTTATTTTAACTGTGTATAGTGGATTTGCAGCATCTATGTTGGTTAAGAGGTTGTTATATACAGTATGAATTATTTCTCATCTTGAAATTCTGTCTGAGAATTTCTGAAAGAATATCCATCCATCACAGTAGTTTCAGCCTCTAAGCAAATTTAAATTATTCCCGCTGACTGTTGTGTTGCATCCATTAGTGAGCGTATTGCTCAGCTTATTAAATAAGGCTTGTGGTCCAGTCAAGAGAACTGGACGACACCACATATAAAGGCAAGTCATTGGCTCCATAACTCCTTTTAAGAACCTCCAGTGTACTTTCAGAGAATATCATTGTAGGAAGGGTCTCAACATAGGTCACTGTTATGTCTGAGAGTTCTTAATGGATTTTTCTCAGCAGTTTTTAAATTACTATACGTGTCTCAGAAAATAGATGCTATTGCTTGGCTTAGCAAATATGAGAAGGTGTAGGTGTACCCTGCTTATTCAGGATTCTAAAAGTGGTTTATAGGAAGATCCAAGTTTCAGGAGGAGAGGTTCACTGTGAGTTTGTGTATGTTTTTTTTTCTACCTCAGATATAAACCATTTAGATGACAACTTACTAATTCTCTATTGTTCTTAAATTGAGTGATACGCTACGGACTTCACTCTTTAAACCAGTCATTTGTCGGTAGGCAATAATGATTCAATTAATTTAGTATATTCAATTAGTATATTTTGCTGTATACAGGGCTATGCAAATAATGTATAATGTACCTATTTGAGGTACAGACAGAGATAATAACTATAAAAATAAATAATATGTTTGGATGTAAAAGTATGTACCATTTCAGAGCTAAAGCATGACATGACACCAGCATTCCTCCATCCGATTTCCCAGATCTGTGTGATCACTGGCCCCAGACCTGGGTGCCAACTGTCTCTGAGCATCACTCCTCCTGGTAATAAAAATGTAGACGTCATCTCAGCCGTCTGAGTGGGTGCACATGTCAGACTTGAGTGAGTCTGCCGTTCTTTTGTGTCAGTAAATACGAGGCCAACGTGTTCCATCTGTCGGCGTCATCCGTGAGCACGACAGCTGGGAGTCGATGGGAAAAGGAAGCGAGAGCAAACTGATGTCTTTATTTTCTACGGATGTCTTCTCACAAGAGCTCCACGAAACATACTTTCAGGGTTCTGAAACATCTTAACGTGTGTTTTGCATCCAAAAATTGTTGCACTGCTATGTGTACATGTTTATCTGCAGCCACCATCAACATTTTTTATCCATTTTTCAAACATTTACCAGTATCAGAATGCATATAGAGAAATGTGTATGAATATGATAAACTGTGTAAACTTTCACATAAGTTTTCAGATCCTAAACTGGGTTTAATGAAAAGATAATTTGGACATGTAGTGATTATCAAACTGAAGGTCTGGCTCTTGTGGGCAGAACCAGATGCAACCAGAGCTGTTGCCCATACAGACGACCGCCTTGTGAATTGTGGGTTATTGAGTCCTTTTGATCCGCTTTGATAACAAAGTTCTTTTTCAGTGTGCAGGTTACTTGCTCTTCATGGAGGTTCTGTGAAAAAAAAATATGAATTTCTATGTTCAGCAACTAATAAAGTTTTCTTAATAAGAGCAGCATAAACACATAATATTTTTGTTTATTGAATTTGTATGTATTTTAATGAATGGAATCACATTACTACTACTACTACTACTACTACTACTACTAATAATAATAATAATAATAATTTATAGCTGCTGTCACGATCTCTATAACCCTAAAAAGATATTTACATTGAAGCCATGCATGCACATAAAATACTTGCTTGGTCCCTGTCACAATAAGAAGGTTTACATAAATGCACACTGCATTATGCTGTTCTAACGTTAGTCTTTTCACACTGCTGTGCCCAGTATATTACCCACAGAGGGATGTGGATGTCACATGGTGGAGCAAAGAAGGATTGCTCTTCTGCCATTGCTTGATGGAACCCATCAGCTCTTTGTTGTGGTCCTCTTGAAAGTTTATTTTTGGATCATATGAGGTGGTACATCTGAACTATTTGGAAGCACAATTACTGCAGAGTATGCTTGTCATGTTGTCATGCCAACCTCCTCTATTGTAATGGTGAGAAAATGAGAACTACTGTTGGATTATAAGGCACAGGACTGCATTGTGATGCAGAGGCTGGATTGTTCTGAAGTGTGTTTTAATGGAAGCTGCCACCGCAAGCTAACATTTACCTTCTTTGATGGGCAGCTGTAATATGTCACCCTCTGACAGTGAGTACTATGCTAGACCAGAGGGGATGATTGTTTTCCAGCTTATTTGCTCCAGAAATGAATGAAATCAGTGTTATTCAGTGAAAAGACTCAAACTGTGAGGAATATGAAGCAGATCGAAGAGAAAGGGGGATGATAGGCTCAAACACCAAATTTAAACAGGGTGTGTCTCGCTAACATTTGATATTTGATATTATGTCTTAAAATTTCTCTCTGTTGTACTGTTGAACTAGTCAGCTTCCCAAAGTGAAGGTCTTTACAATAAACTGTGGAAATTGGTGGTTTTTTCTTTTAAGGTTTAATATTGTTTTGTCAGTAAGCCAAAAATCAAGTCCTCTGATTTCAGCAGCTGGCAGTTTTGTTATTTACCTTTCTATTTAGCGTTTTTCCTTCTCTAAAGTGACTTACAATGTTAGGTTTTTATATGAAGCTTCTAGTAATCATTTGCACATTTATACATCTGGGTCTTTTATTTTGCGGCAGTTTGTGTCAAGTACATTGCAGAAGGCCACTGCTTCATGGATTCAACCCCAGGTACTTTGTCTGCAAAGCAATGATTCTAACCGCTTCAACACCTGCTACCCCACAAAACAACAAGACAATATAAGCACGTTTCTTCAAAGACACTCAAACACCGGGACTTTCTCATGATTTAGACTGATAGCATGTCGCCTTAGGCATTGTGCTTATATTTTTGGAATATCAGCTTTTTTTATTTTTGGGATTACTATCTGCAGCAGTGGTGACCAAAAAACATCACAGTCCAACCTGCAATGGAATGTGCCCCTCTCTGAAGGCCATATTTACCTACAGGTCTTGAAGTGTTTTTGAAGCCTCACTGACAGCCATAGCTGGTTGACAAAGTAAGTTATGAGGGCAGTGTTTTGGGATACAGTTAAGGACTTTTTCATTTGCCATGATCAAATACATACACATCTAAATCTCTCAATGAACTTCAAACTATGTATGTGTATAAAACCCAGTTCTGCCGCTATTTGGAACCGAGAAGCAGCAATCGCTCACGGGGCTTGATGAAGGGGCAGCCTTGAGAAGATGTGGCGCACAACGCGCTGTTACGTTTACTTATAAAGAACATTTAGCGCTTCTCAGAGAAGCATTGACCCAGTGGAGCATTCTCATTAAAATTTTACCTCATTATTGCAAATAACTGTCCAAAACCCCTTGTTACTGCACCTGCTGAAATTCCAGTAGGCTGGATGAATGCTGGTGTTTGCTCACTTTTCCCCTGAGGGGAATGTACTGTCGCTTCATGTTTTGCTTTCCTTTCATGCCGCCCGTCAGTCAACATTTAAATGTATTGATTAAAATGGCTTTTTAATAACTTGCCTTCCTCCTTGCGCTATAGGAATTTAAACAGGACTGGGAGGGGACAGGACTGTCACTTACTGTAGTCTCTAATTGCAGGCTACCTTGGAGTGAAATGGCCCTGGCAAAATGTGAGCTCAAAGCAAGCTGTTTGTTTAAAATGGAGCCAAAGCCTCAACATAATTGTTTTAGCACGGCTGGAGTTGGCAGCAGAGTCCCACTTCAGAATACCTGCTTGTCTCTTGTGTTTATTTCAGTGTTTAAAGAAAAAAAAAAGATGAGAATTTAAATTAGACTGTGTCATCTTCAAAGGACAGGGCGACTTACAATCATTCCTGGACAGGAAAATCCCCGATTGTGCAGGCCGGAGCTTTTTTTGATGGAGCGTTAACTCATGCATCGTCTCCGTACTTTGGAGACATTCAACCATCATTGCTAAAGCGGTTACGTAAAACGTGATAAGTAATACCATTCCAATTTAATTCACTAAACACATTAAGGAAAACAAATGTTTAGTGTGTAATGTTGGACTGTTTAGAATTTTCACAATGCAGTCGTGCATCTGAATCTATTTAAAATGTACCAAGATATCTTATAAAAAAACACTGACAAATGCCCTGAAGAATAATGAGTCAGTTGCCTGTAGCTGTTTTCCAGAGAATAACCAGGGTCACATTGTAAGTGCCAGCAGCAGCATCCTAAAACTTCATTTACTGTCAACCAGAACAGAAGGGAAATGGGAACAGAAAAGAAAGGAAAGGAAATTTTGGCTGAAATGTCGCACAATGTATAACACAGTCAAACTTTAAAGCCTGCAACAGAGAGCTGTCCTCAGTTAAGCAAAGTTATCGTTTTCATGAGTTCTTTTTCACATTTTATAGCACAAGCTGTATTTAACTGGTGTTCTCCTTATTTATAATTAATTTTAAAATTTGAGATTTTATTCGTTTTTCATATTCTAATATTCTGTAATGCCTGCCCTTCAACTATCTATTATTAATCATTAGTACCGACTGAGTCAAGATTTTAACCATTTTCATCCACTCATTAATTTCTTATTTCTTATTGATAATAGGCTCTGCAGTATGATTCAAGCATGGATGCCAACTAGTTTTGCTATTCAGTATAACAAACTCAAAATGTGATTTGTTATGGAAGTGGAGAATTCTCAGTCCAACTGCTGGGACTAACAGACTTTTAATTAGCAATATTGTTTCATAGCTAATTCTGTAAGTACATAATAATGTATAAGTTTAATTTGCATGGGTTACACTGAGTACGCAGAAAATCTGATAAATTACATTGAGGCCTGAGAATCAGATTCAATAACCAAGCTTCATTAACAAGAAGTTGGAGGGAACAGTGTAAATGGGGACTGCTGTTAAGAGATTGTATGCAGAAACTAAACCTCTTCAGATATTATCTGGTTTTGCTGTCAACCTAAACAGGGATACTGTTCTCTTGGGTCAAAAAAGTATATACAGTAGCATTTCATGTTATCATCTCTTGTCCATGTGTGATTGGTTCTAGTGCATCACTTGCCATCAAACTGTCTTAGTTTCCCAACATCGCCCGCCTGACCTTGTTAACCTTGTGAACATCCAAGCCATAAGTAAGTACGTCAGCCCTGCCCAGAAAGGGGTGGAAACACCAATAGAGGCTCAAAGCACCAGTTATTGGTAGACAGAGGTTATCACTAAAATTCCAAGACCAGGCAAAACTACTTGAATGTTGCTTGGATTAATTACTAGAAAGCATATGATTCAACACCACATAAATGGATCCTGGAATGCCTAGTACTGTACCTGGTCAATAAAATGCTAATAACCTTCATGTAGAACTCAACGGACCATTGGAGGACAACATTAGAAACTAACTTGAAGACGATTGCTCAAGTGACCATAAAGTGTGGTACAGATGAAGAAGATGGATGATCCTCACTGCTGTTCTGCATACAGTACTGTGCAAAAGTCACCTGTGGGAAAAATGCTATAAAGCGAGGATGGTTCCAAAAATAAAGCCACGAATACTTATTAAACAATAAACCTTCTAAAAAGTGCAGTAGACAAAAAAACCTCAATCAGATCAATATTTGGTGGGACCACCCTTTGCCTTTAAAACAGCATCAATTGTCTTATGCAAACTTGCATGCAGTTTAAGGTAGAGTTTGGTTGGTTCTTCCAAACATTTTGAGGCTGAACTGGCCACAGTTCTTCCGCAGACTTTGACTGTCTCTGCATGTCCACCCAGACTGACTTGAGATCAGGGCTCTGTGGGGACCATACCATCTGTTGCAGGATTCCTTCTTTTTGCTGAACATAGTTGTGTATGACTGAGATTGGGTGTTTGAGGTCATTCTCAGGCTGCAGAATGAATTTGGGACCAATCAGAAACTCCCTGATGGTAGATAAGAATCTACCTGTATGTGTGTGTGTGTGTGTGTGTGTGTGCGTGTGTGTGTGTGTGGCATGCAACTTCAATATCTGTTGAGAAGTACGGGTAGATTCTTAATAAGTATTCATGGCATTATTTTTGTAACCATCCTCGCTTTATAGCATTTTTCCCACAGGTGCCCCACGAATTTTGCACAGTACTGTGCATATGTGTGTGTGTGTGTATGTGTGTATTCAAGAAGAATTTGAGCTGCAGTGGGAATCAATCCCTTTAGCAGCTCTTTTTNCCACGAATTTTGCACAGTACTGTGCATATGTGTGTGTGTGTGTATGTGTGTATTCAAGAAGAATTTGAGCTGCAGTGGGAATCAATCCCTTTAGCAGCTCTTTTTCCTGCAGAGCCTGAAATGTTACTATGATCCATAAAACAATTAATGTAATTTTCTACGGTCATTCAAGACCTATATCAAGACAAAACAGTAATTATTTTACAGTAAGATAAGCTTTTTCTTATACTTTAAAAACATTTTAAAAAAACAGTGCTGTAATATCCAGAACATACACTAAATGCTTCCATATCAAACCCTTAACACGTTTCCTTCTGTTACCATCTGACAGATAACCTTCTTTGGATTGTTTTTTTTTGCTTTATGCTGGACTTCTCTTTTGTTTGAAAGGCAGCGTTCTTCCCTGACTAACAAGCTTGGGTTCTTAATTCAGCTCATCTGTATGGGAGGCATACAAAACGCTACTGATGCGAGCCGTCGGAGCCATGTGCAGGACACAGACTATTAATGAGGAAATTCATATGCATTTTGTTTCATATTCACTTAATTGCTTGCAAATGCAATTCACAAGCTTTTTAAGTGCTATTTCATCATTTGATATGATTACATTCAGAGGAATTTTCCTTTACACACAAAGTGTGTGCATATAAATTAGGCAAGCAGAAAGAGTTCAATTATACAACAACAGCCCCATATATCACAAGAAGTGCTGTTCTGGAACTCCTCACTTTTTGTGGTTTATATTCAATATTTATTTCTAATGTGTCTGGGGGATACAAAAGCAATTAGAAGCAGTGCCCATGCTGTCTTAATATTTACATCTGTATTTCCATTTACAGTATAATATGGATTGTAGGAGCCATCCTTGAATAGCAAAATGTAATGATGAGCAGAAGCAAAATGAAGGAGGAAAAGAAAAAGAAAAACCTTTGTCTGCTTGTGCCCTGCCCACCATACCAGTCATTTCCAATCATTTAATCATAGAAATTATTGACATCAGTGTCAAAGTTTGTACAGAATGTGTCTCTCAAGTATAGATTTAGCTGTGGAAGATAGACTCTGTAGTTCTACTTTGATGGCTATTATAACAATTGGAGGTTTGTTTTTCAAAAAGCACTGTAATTGTTTCAATAATTTTATGAAATGGTCCTATGATGAATGCAGGATCTAGTTGGATGGAAGTCTGTGTGTTAGTCTTTTAACTGTAAATCAGCAATATTTCTCTGTTTCAGATTTCACATGGAACTAACATTGTATCAGTTCCCCTGTAGGTGGAATACTTGAGATGTCATGTAAAACCTGTATGCAGGTTTTGTTAATAATATAACGTACTGTGTTTCCATGACTGCGTTGCCAAATACAACAGCAGCCACATCATTAAGTATGCTGACAACACCATAGTTCTGGGCCTTATCTCCAACAATGATCAGTCAGCCTGCAAAGGGGGAAGTGGAGTGGCTTGTAGCCTGGTGCAAAGAAAATTTAACTGTCAGTGTCAACAAGACTAAGGAGACGATTGTTGTCTTCGGAAGAACTCGAGCTGCTCACACTCATCTGTATATTCATGGTTCAGCAGTTTCAAGTTTCTAGGAGTGCACATCACCAAGGACCTCTCCTGGATCCACAACAGAACACATCTGGTGAAAAAGGTTCAATAACGTCTGCCCCTCCTGAGGAGAACAACAAGAGCTAAACTTCTACCTCGCAGTAACCAGCCTCTACAGAGGTGCCATAGAGAGCATGCTGACCTTCTGCACCTCAGTCTGGTATGGAATCTGCACTGCTTCTTACCAGGGAGCTCTGCAGTGATCACCAGGACTTCACTACCCACCATCCAGACTGCCTATCTAAGTGATGTGTGAGGAGAGCTCACAACATCACCAGGGACCACTCACGCTCTTTCCACCGTCTCTTTTCACCACTGCCGTCTGGAAGAGGCTCTCACAGTCCGAGAGCCAAAACCACCAGGCTCAAGAACAGCTTTCTACTACAGGCTGAACTCTATCATCTCGGCCCAGATCACCACCACCACTGACTACAACCAGTGACATCCACCATATGTGTGTGTATGTAGGAATGTATACACTTGTATGAGTACTTGCATATTTCTGCATCTATCTATCTATCTATCTATCTATCTATCTAGCTGCCTACATTTGTGTTATCTTTGTATTATTCATTCTCCAGATTTTCTTACTCCCTGTTGTATGCATCGTGGACCTGAGGATCTTCATTTAGTGCTCCCTTGTACATCTGCTGTATAAGGGGGTTTGACAAGAAACAATTCTTGATTCTTGATAATGTAGCCCCAGGACCAGAACTGTTAACCTAAATGTATGTTATTTCAGTCACTTTGCGAGGGTCCAGCAGCCATTACATTTTTTTCATTTGTTCTAGCCAACACATTTATTTAGTTGAAAAGTACTGAACCCACTGATATCACTGTTTAAACTTTAAATTGATTGCCTTTAAAATTCAGCTACCTGAGTTCTCAGCTGACAACCTCGACACACCTCCTTCTACATGAGTTATTATAATTATTATTATTTAATTTGTATTTCAACTTTTTTGCACTTTGCTATGTCTGCCTACGTTTATACACAGCAGCACATTTTTCTCCTCGGAACAAGCAGAGGCAGACACAGATGAGCTATTCAGAAAGTTTCCTATGTTATTTTCTGAAAAAGGTTTTCTTGCTGTTACAAAATTACATTCTTTCCCCTGTTCTCAATCTTCAGCAAGAAAATTACCAGCCAAGCCTCAGAGGAAAAAACAAACAAAAGTTTCATCATGCTAAATATTTTGTAAGGCACATTAAATTGTCACAGAGTGGAAGTTGTCTGTCCATGGCTGGGCCTGGAGTTTGGACCGGTTCCATTAAAAGAAATGGCTTCTCGCTTATTAGCAATGACAGTTTGCACTATTTGTTTTTTAGAAGCTCGATTGTTTCCTGATGTATCTGGCTTTTCCCTTCTATCTTGGCTTCAGACGTGTGTCAGCATTTGTTGTCAGCTGGCGGGATTTTTTTGTGGTGGTTAAGTGTGTGTTTGGCAAGGCTGTTTACCATCACAGTGACACCTGAAACACATAATAATAATTTAAGAAAATGTCAATTGCCTAAAAGACATAAAAGTATCAAAGAATATGTCAGCAAAATATAGGTAATGTCATGGTTTGCAATATCAATATAATGTCACCATAAAGTTAGCAATGAAACTAGATTGGAAGATAAGTTATTTTCAGACTGTTGGTGCAATATTAGTGTTGTAAAGATGTAAATGACTGGCAGAGCAATAACAGGCTCCAGGCTCAATGAACGGTGGCAGACTGTACTCTTGCTGGGGATATTCATGATAGCAGTTTCATTCTTGTCAAAACAGTGTATGGGTGTTACCTGGTGACAAAGAAGTCTTGTCTTCCTCAGGAAATCAAGAATAGCGTTGCATGTGCACCATATACCCAGTTATACCCTAATACCTGATATGGATCTAATGCTAGTGCAGATCTATGATTAAGCCGTGCTTTCGGGGCATATCTTTGAATTGTGCTCAAAACGCGAGGAGTTTGCTTGTTATTTCTATGTTTGGAAGGCATGAAACACGAAAGTCGTACAAGTGATCACTATGAGTCAAATTCATCTCGAAAACACCAACCCTACCATTACCCTACCCTAGTACCCAGCAGTCTGCATGTACAGTGCAAGTTCTTTGCCCTAATCCATCATACTGTATTTAAAACAACTGCCCACCATATTGCCTCTAGCACCTAAAGGGGACCACAAAGCTGACCCTCACATGTCTGCACTGGTCAGTGTTCTTTGACCTCAGTGCGGCCAGGGCAAAAAATTAAGCCTGAGGCTAAGTAAGGCCGTGTCTGCAGGAAGGCCTCTATTTTTGTCTTGTAAAGGTTATTCTCACTCTGTCATTATATTGCCACTGAGTGTATGACAGTGTGCTTTCATTGTAGTGCTGGATTTGCTGCAACAGTGAGCTGCATTTGGCTGCAGGAACACTGTAGGTCTTCATGTTCTCTATTTATAGGAGCATTCCTCTCACTTTGCTGCAAATTTAATGGCCTAACTCTACATTTGAGTTGTTGTTGTCACATATATTATGATATATAAAGTATTTGAGAATGGATAACAGCCAGTGACTCTGAATAGGTTGTGAGTTGCTTGACCTAAGAACAACATATATGTTTAGCTACTTTGGCTTGGAGGTGTTGCTTGATGTTTTGTTCAGTTTTATTTTTTTGGTTGTTGTTTGTATTTGCAATTATTTTTCAATCTACCATAAAAGGCTGGAAAGTAGAAACCACAGTTTCTACTTCTAAACTGTGTAACTACGTTTAACTTGTCCTATTAAATGTTTGTCATTATTTTCACTGAATAATAGATAGCTTTAAAAATATCGCCATGCGAAAACTAAGAAATACTGTGTATTGCCTTGAAGTAGCAAAGAAAGTGGTTGTAATTGTGCTGTTACTGTAAAACTGCAGGAATGTACAATTTCAAATGTTCTAATATCAATTTCAGCTGCTTACTCTGACTTTCAGTGTAAAGGACCATTCATTCAAATACATTCACCGGCTACTTTATTAGGAACACCCACACACCTGCTCATGCACCAGATCACACAGAGCTCATGAGCTTTAGTGAATGTTCAGATGAAACTTCAGAATGTCGAGAAATATAACCTACTTATCTTTGACTGTAGCATGGTTGTCCTGCCAGATGAGTGGTTTGAGTATTTCAGAAACTGCTGCTCTGGATTTTCACATACAACAGTTTCCAGAGTCAACACAGCATAGTCCAAAAAAAAAAAAAAAAAACATTGTGAGAAGCAGTTCTGTGGACAGAAACACCTTTTTTATGAGGTCAGAAAAGAATGGCCAGACTGGTTCAAGCTGACAGCAAGGCTACAGTAACTCAGATAACCACTCTTTACAACAGTGGCGAGCAGGAAAGCATCTCTGAACACTTGACACATCCAACCTTGAGTCAGGTGGGCTACAACAGCATCCAGCAATATCAGGTTCCACTCCTGTCAGCCAAGAATTGGAAACTGAAGTTGAAAATTGGAAAAACATCACCTGGTCTACTGTAACTGGATTTCTGCTGCAACACTTACATAGAAGGGCCGGAATTTGGCATAAACAGTATGATGCCATGTACCCAACCTGTCATGTGCCAACAGTTCAGACTGGTAATGGTGATGTAATGGTGTGGGGAATGTTTCCTTGGCACACATTGGACCCCTAATACCAATCAAGCATTATTTAAGTGCCACAGCTACAACTTGCCTGCAATTTGTCATTCTTCTAATCGGTACTTCCAGCACGATAATGCACTATGTCACAAAGCAGAAATCATCTCAGATTCCCAGTCAGCAGATTTGAATCCAATAGAGCACCTTTAGAATGTGGTAGAACGACAGTTTGGTAGCATAAACGTGCAGCTAACAAATCTGGAGCAATTACATGATGCAATCATGTCAACATGGACCAGAATCTCTTTCAGCACCTTGTTATATCCATGGCAGGAAGAATTCATGCTGTTCTGAGAGCAAAGGGTGGTCCAAGCCAGTATTAGAATGGTGTTCCTATGAACGTTGCCTGGCGAGTGTATATAATAACTATATACTGAAAAGTATATACCAGATGTCAGTGAAGGACATGAAAGGATAAAAATGCCTTCTGGATGGATGGATGGAAATACCTTTCTCACAGAGTAGTCTTTATATTTCATTTCTTGGTCCTCAAGAAAATGAGGTGAATTATGGGTGAATGCTGGACACGAAATACTTTTGTCAGTTTCAACTTATTTCAGAGAAAATTGAGGTTTTTTTTGGAAAAAATGGAAGGGTACTAATATATTCAGCCACATACATATGACATTTCAAGTGTCAATTACTTTTAGGGCTCATATGAAAAGATGTTGTTAATTGAAAAATTGTCTTTGAAAGTCCTCCCTCATGAGGTAAACTGGGGTTTATACTATGTGGCACCTGGCCCTTGGCATGGAGATTTATGAGGTGAAATTAAAGACCACAGGAGGGTCTACACACAGTCCGGATTGTTCTTTTCTACGAGTAACTTCTGCAGTTTTTTTCTGATCGGGCTTTGCCATGTTGACCATTTTTTATTGCTGCGGTTCAATTTCCGATTCTGGGCTAAGATTAGGGAGAAGTCACCAGCGCACATTTCCACCTTCTGATAAAATATCTGGGGAAAGGAGCTGGGGGAGCATTGGCTATTATGATAAAAATTAAAATATCACCTTGAATCCAAATAGTAATTGCATTTTGCTAGCTTGTCTACACTAATAATAAAAAATAAACTATACTAGTGAAATTGTGTGTGAATGTTAATACAAAACCGTGCGTACATAAACTAATCAGTGTCATTTGTTGCATGTTTAACAAGTTCTTTTTGTAGCTAAGAGAGTAGCTGAACAGACATAAAATTACCTATTTAAAATGTTGTTTTCTCCAGGGTCACATGCATTACCTAGGTGTACTGTACTTACATTTCTGTTCTCTTTCAGTAGCAATAAATTCTTGGGTTTTTTATTTAAAACTAAACTGTATATTCATGAATTCTCAGTATTACATAAATATGGTATAAGTGAAGGATTTAAACTTGTAGGATATAATATAATGTAGTAGACATTAGCAACATATTCTGTAGAAATGCAGTACTGTGCAAAAGTCTTAGGCAGCTGTGGGAAAAATGCTATAAAGCAAGGATGGTTCCAA